>JAXIVJ010011860.1:0-42129 GCA_036785665.1 Chirona hameri | reverse complement strand
CTGACTGTCTGACTGTCTGATTGTCTGATTGTCTGACTGTCTGACTGTCTGACTGTCTGACTGTCTGACTGTCTGACTGTCTGACTGTCTGACTGTCTGACTGTCTGACTGTCTGACTGTCTGACTGTCTGACTGTCGGTCGGTCGGTCGGTCGGTCGGTCGGTCGGTCGGTCGGTCGGTCAGGTCGGTCGGTCGGTCGGTCGGTCGGTCGGTCGGTCGGTCGGTCGGTCGGTCGGTCGGTCGGTCGGTCGGTCGGTCGGTCGGTCGGTCTGTCTGTCTGTCTGACTGTCTGACTGTCTGACTGTCTGACTGTCTGACTGTCTGACTGTCTGACTGTCTGACTGTCTGACTGTCTGACTGTCTGACTGTCTGACTGTCTGACTGTCTGACTGTCTGACTGTCTGACTGTCTGACTGTCTGACTGTCTGACTGTCTGACTGTCTGACTGTCTGACTGTCTGACTGTCTGACTGTCTGACTGTCTGACTGTCTGACTGTCTGTCTGTCTGTCTGTCTGTCTGTCTGTCTGTCTGTCTGTCTGTCTGTCTGTCTGTCTGTCTGTCTGTCTGTCTGTCTGTCTGTCTGTCTGTATGTCTGTCTGTGTCTGACTGTCCCGTATCTCTCCCTCTCTCCAGGTACTGGGAGGCGCTGGTCGGGTTCGCGGCCCGCCGTGGCGGTCTGTTCGGCACCACCGAGAGCGAACTGCGCTCTCAGCTGAACGCCGTCGAGCTGCACCGGCTGTACGGACTCAACCCGCTGGCGCCCACCTTCCGGCCACAGCTGCCCCTGTCCCCGCCCCCGCCCCTGCCCCTGCCGGTACAGCCCGTACTGCTCGTCCCGCCGGTGCAGCCGGTGCAGCTGGTGCAGCTGGTGCAGCCGGTGCAACCGGTGCAGCCGGTGCAACCGGTGCAGCCGGTGCAGCCGGTGCAGCCGGTGCAGCCGGTGCAGCCGGTGCAGCCGGTGCAGCCGGTGCAGCCGGTGCAACCGGTGCAGCCGGTGCATCCGGTGCAGCCAGTGCAGCCGGTGCAACTGGTGCAAACCAGTGCAGCCAGTGCAGCCAGTGCAGCCAGCACCGCCGGTGCAGCCGGTCCGTCAGGTGCTGCTGCCGCTGCCGATTCAGCCGCCGGCTCTGCAGCAGGCGCAGCAGCCGCCGCTGCTGCCCTGGCTGCCCACTCACCAGCCGCCCGCAACTCCGCTACATGCCGCCCATGCCCTACATGAGGTGAGATACATGCCGCCGTCCGCCGCCCATGCCCTACATGAGGTGAGATACATGCCGTCCGCCGCCCATGCTTTACATGAGGTGAGATACATGCCGTCCGCCGCCCATGCCCTGCATGAGGTGAGATACATGCCGTCCGCCGCCCATGCCCTACATGAGGTGAGATACATGCCGTCCGCCGCCCATGCCCCGCCGCCTATGCCCTGCATGAGGTCGAAGATACATGCCGTCCGCCCGCCCATGCCCTGCATGAGGTGAGATACATGCCGTCCGCCGCCCATGCCCTGCATGAGGTGAGATACATGCCGTCCGCCGCCCCATGCCCTGCATGAGTTGAGATACATGCCGTCCGCCGCCCATGCCCTACATGAGGTGAGATACATGCCGTCCGCCGCCCATGCCCTGCATGAGGTGAGATACATGCCGTCCGCCGCCCATGCCCTGCATGAGGTGAGATACATGCCGTCCGCCGCCATGCCTGCATGAGGTGAGATACATGCCGTCCGCCGCCCATGCCCTGCATGAGTTGAGATACATGCCGTCCGCCGCCCATGCCCTACATGAGGTGAGATACATGCCGTCCGCCGCCCATGCCCTACATGAGGTGAGATACATGCCGTCCGCCGCCCATGCCCTGCATGAGGTGAGATACATGCCGTCCGCCCGCCCATGCCCTGCATGAGGGGTGAGATACATGCCGTCCGCCGCCCATGCCCTGCATGAGGTGAGATACATGCCGTCCGCCGCCCATGCCCTGCATGAGGTGAGATACATGCCGTCCGCCGCCCATGCCCTGCATGAGGTGAGATACATGCCGTCCGCCGCCCCCCGATGCCGTCCGCCCATGCCCTGCATGAGGTGAGATACATGCCGTCCGCCGCCCATGCCCTACATGAGGTGAGATACATGCCGTCCGCCGCCCATGCCCTGCATGAGGTGAGATACATGCCGTCCGCCGCCCTTGCCCTACATGAGGTGAGATACATGCCGTCCGCCGCCCATGCCCTGCATGAGGTGAGATACATGCCGTCCGCCGCCCATGCCCTGCATGAGGTGAGATACATGCCGTCCGCCGCCCATGCCCTACATGAGTTGAGATACATGCCGTCCGCCGCCCATGCCCTACATGAGGTGAGATACATGCCGTCCGCCGCCCATGCCCTGCATGAGGTGAGATACATGCCGTCATCATCATCAACATGTTTATTGTTTTATAACATATTTATATGATATGCATAAGGTAGAGTTGGCGCAAAAAGCTGGGGAGCTTGACTCTAGGCGCCAACTCTAACACATATCATCAGGTACCTAATAACTCAACCGCCGCCGTATCACCGGTCATCGCGCGCAGCAGATCATACACCGTGCGCCCCGCCGTAGGAGCGGACCCACCAGAGCCTGCACAGGACTACGATTTAATAAACACCAGTGAATCTGTGAGAGTTTTGCAAGTAGTTTTGGAAGTGACGAGCTACCGCGCGGCCGCCGCCGCTACTGAGACTCGTGCCGTGCAACAGGATTTGTGATTGGATGGATCTGGACTCTTGCGTGAAGTTGTAGTATAGACTCTGGGATATGTTGCTAATCAATTCGTTTCTATGACAAGTGTTTATCGTACGCCGCCCATGCCCTGCATGAGGTGACACATGGAAAGAAGAGGTTCGGAAGGTACTGCACGGACGAGAAGGGATGGTTTGTGGTCAGTTGTCATGGGTGGGTTATTTCGCTCACACATTCGCCTACAGCCTCTCATTGTTTATGTAATATTTTCTGTCATTCTTGTCATTCCTGCTTCCGTCGTTATTTCTGGGTTTTTTTTTCTCTCCTCTGGACATTATCTTGTTTTGAATGGTTCTTCCATCTGTGGCATCGTGACGTGATCGTTTCCACGGCTGCTGCTGCCGGCCAGCGGTGATCGGCTGTGTCTGCGTCGGTCACGAGGGACCGTCTGCAGCTGTCTCCTCTCACCCCGCCGCGTCTCCTGACCTCTCTCCCCTCCCCAGCTCCCCAGCTCCCCAGCTCCCCAGCTCCCCAGCTCCCCAGCTCCCCAGCTCCACAGCTCCCCAGCTCCCCAGCTCCCCCAGCGCCCCGCCAGGTCTCCTGACCCCCTGTCTCCCGTCTCCCCTCCCCGTCTCCCCTCCCCAACCTACCCGCCAGGTCTCCTGACCCCTGTCTCCCGCCTCCCCTCGTCTCCCCTCCCCACCTACCCGCCAGGTCTCCTGACCCTCTGTCTCCCGTCTCCCCTCCCCACCTACCCGCCAGGTCTCCTGACCCCCTGTCTCCCGTCTCCCCTCCCGTCTCCCCTCCCCACCTACCCGCCAGGTCTCCTGACCCCCTGTCTCCCGTCTCCCCTCCCCGTCTCCCCCCCCCCCCACACCTACCCGCCAGGTCTCCTGACCCACTGTCCCCCGTCTCCCCTCCCCAGCTCCCACCAGGTCTACTGACCCCCTGTCCCCCGTCTCCCCTCCCCAGCTCCCCACCAGATCTCCTGACCCCCATGTCCCCCGTCTCCCCTCCCAGCTCCCGCCAGGTCTCCTGACCCCCTGTCCCCGTCTCCCCTCCCAGCTCCCCAGCTCCCCAGCTCCCCGCCAGGTCTCCTGACCCCCTGTCCCCCGTCTGCCCCTCCCCAGCTGCTTGCCAGGTCTCCTGACCATTGCCCCCCGTCTGCCCCTCTCCACCTCCCCGCCAGGTCTCCTGACCCCCTGTCCCCGTCTCCCCTCCCTAGCTCCCCGCCAGGTCTCCTGAACCCCCTGCTGCCCCGTCTGCCCCTCCCCAGCTGCCCGCCAGGTCTCCTGACCCCCTGCTGCCCCATCTGCCCTCCCCAGCCCTGTAGCGGCGCCAGCTTCATGCTGGGCCGCCCGGTGCTACTGGGCGTGCCGCCGACGCTCACCCCGCTGCTGCCGTACCCGCCGGGACCGCCGCTGCGCCTCTCCGGCGGCCACGGCCTCCGGAACGGACGGCGCCACAACACCAGCGCCACCTCTGCCGCCGACGAGGCAGCTCTGTTTGAGCTGATGTCCACCACCGACATGATGGCGCTGCTGCCGCCCGATGTGAGTCGAGGGCTGGCGAGAGTATTGGAAGGCGTTCTGCGGGTCGTCTGTATACTTGTTATATGTGAGGAGTTCAGTGAACATTTTGACGTGTTTTGTGTTTCATTTGTTCAGTGTTTTTGATGGGTTGTCTGGCCGATTTTCAGTGAGTAATAATCAAATATGTGCCGCACAGGAACGGGCTACGTTCAGAGCGTGCGCATAATTACAAAACCACAAAATTGAGGCCCGAAAGTAATTTGATTGTGAAAATCATTTTCCGGCTGTCATAGTGAGAATTACTGCCTGGCGCAGACTGTCGGAAGCAGACTACACTGTCGGATGCAGACTGGACGTGCCCTGTGTTCTCTGCTGGAAATGATGTGGTGTCTGACCTGCCATCTGTGGGCGGGCAGGTGAACTTGCATTTGCTGCTGGAGGACGCCAGTGTGCAGCAGGAGTGGGCGATGCAGCTTGCGGTGCGGCGCGGACCCGCATTCGCCCAGCTCTTCAGCATTCTCATCAACAAGCTCCGGCCGACCGGTGAGCGCTGCGGAGGGAGGTGGGAGGGGGCTGGGAACTGGGAGGGTGACGGCGGGGCGGGCTGTCCCGACCTGAGGTTGTCAGTGGCGAGGGGTCACAGTGGCGAGGGGTCACAGTGACCCCTCAGTCACACCAGTGACTGGTGAGGGGCCGGTAGCGTGGTGGGGTCACTGGACGGCGGGGCGGGCTGCCGACCTGAGGTTGTCAGTGGCGAGGGGTCACAGTGGCGAGGGGTCACAGTGACCCCTCAGTCACACCAGTGACTGGTGAGGGCTGGTAGCGTGGTGGGGTCACTGGACGGCGGGGCGGGCTGCCGACCTGAGGTGGTGAGGGGTCAGTGGGAGGTCACTGGACGGCGGGGCGGGCTGCCGACCTGAGGTGGTGAGGGGTTCAGTGGGGGGTCACTGGACGGCGGGGCGGGCTGCCGACCTGAGGTGGTGAGGGGTCAGTGGGGGGTCACTGACGGCGGGGGGGCGGGCTGCCGACCTGAGGTGGTCAGTGGTGAGGGTCAGTGGTGAGGGGTCAGTGGTGAGGTCAGTGGACGGCGGGGCGGGCTGCCGACCTAAGGTAGTGGCGAGGGCGAGGCGGGGGTGGTGGACCGCGCAGGACTCTCTTCGATGACCGCTCCTGCCGCCAGACGGCATGCTCAGCCTGATGCCGCGGCCGGCACCCATCACCCACCCGACACCCCCTCACACCCCTCACCCACCCGACACCCCCTCACACCCCACCCACCCCCTCACACCAGACACCCCTCACACCCCACCCACCCCTCACACCAGACACCCCTCACACCCCACCCACCCGACACCCCTCACCCCCCCCCCCCCCCCCCACCCCCGTTGGACCCGTTGTCCCGTCCGTTGGACGGCCCCGCGCGCCCGGGGCCGTCCAACGGACTCCGCCTCCTCGTGGTGGACGGTGGGGGCTGCGCGCCCGCCGGGCTTCGGCGCGGTGGACCGGGCGGCCCCGGGCGCGCGTGGTTCGAAGACCACGCGTGCTTCACCAAATGGAGTCCAAAAAGCTTGCGACGTGCGGGACGCCGCGGAGCCGATGCCCTGCGGCCCCGCCGTCTCGCGGCTGCCGCGGTGGTTCGGGACTGGCTCGGGGACTTCTCCGGGTTCGGGGACTGGCCGCGGTGGTTCGGGGACTGGCGCCGGCCCCGCCGTCTCCGGGCCGCCGCCGCATCACAACGACAACCGACGATCTACAGAAGACGGCGTACCTTCGCCGGCTCGGGCGCGCCGTATGGCACCGGCGCGTCCCGGCCCGCGTAGGTAAGTGATGCCAGCGCCCCCCCGCCGTGAGGCCCGACGGCGGGGGCCAGCGGGACGGCGGCCCGAGGGTGCCCCGGGGCGGCAACAGCCGGCGCGCCAAGAACAGGAGATACCGTCACAACTGCCACGTCCGAAGCCGACTGCTGCTCGTCAGCTGGACCGCGGAAGGGATCCTCGGCAAGGTCGGGGAGCTCGGCCGCTGGCTATCAGACACAGGGGTAGACGTGGTGGCGATCCAGGAGGCGCAACTGGCCGGCGGCGCGCTGGCGGTACCGGGGTACCAGACGCCGTTGTCTCGCGCAGGGCCCGCGGCAGGAGGGACGACGGCCCAGTCCGGGGAGGTGATGTGGCGATCATCATCAGGGACGGCCTCAACTTCCAGATCATCCGGGAGTCGCCTCTCCAGCCACAAGACGACACCACCGAGTGGTGCGCCATCCGTGTCATCCTGAGCGCACCAAGTCATTCCAACCAGCTTAGACGCTACCTCGACGTCTACAACGTGTATCGCCCGCCCATCAGGACGTCTACGGCGGACGAGCGGGTGGATCGCTTCTCACTAGAAGCTTCCCGACCGCGGACTCAACGCTGATCCTGGGGGACGTCAACGGCCACCACCCTGACTGGGATGTTAATTGTTTTAACCCAGACAGAGTCGGCATTCTCGTCCATGACTGGGTCGTCCGACATGAATGGCAGGTCCTCAACACCGGCGCCTCTACGCGCGCTGGCTACGGGGAGGACTCCCACCTCAGTGCTCCGGATGTCGCGCTGGCCCACCGCAACCTGGCGCGGCGATGCACGTGGCAGGTCGGCACCGACCTGGGTAGTGACCACCTACCCCTGTTGGTCACCGCCGACATCGCCGGTCACCGTCCGCGGCGCATCAGGAAAAACGCGCTGGGCCTTCCACAAGGCCGACTGGGCTGGCTTCACTGCTCAGTGCGAGACATCGGTGGCCGCCCTGCTGCGCCAGGGAGACGCCGTGGGACGACTCGCCTCGCAGTTCGGCGACGCCGTCACCGAGGCGAGTGTGAGGCATGTCCGCGGGGTGCCCGCGCGGACCCGAAGCCGTGGCGCTCGACCAGGAGTTGGTGCAGGCGTTGGAGGAGCGCCGGGAAGCGAGGGCAGCCATGCAGGAAGACCCGTCGCCCGCGAACCAAGCCCTCTGGAAGGCGAAGAGAGGAACGCGGCAGACATCGAGGTGGCAGCACGACAGAGATCGTTCCGGGACTTCGCTACCAACGAACTGAACCGGCCCTCTGCATTGGGTCGCGTCACCAAAATGCTCCGGAGAATGGAGGGCGCGGTGGTGGACGTCTGCCCCGGCCAGTCGGTAAACGGGGACCGCGGCCAGCTGGTCGCGGAGGACCGTGCCAAGGCCGAGGCGTTCGTCCGTATGTACGCCAGCGTCAGCCGCCACACCCGTAACCGGAGGCGCGACCGAGCAGTGAAGGCGGAGCTGAAGAGCGCCAAAGCACGCCCCTGCATCTGTGAGGGTCAACGGAGCGACGCCTGTCAACCCTTCTCCATACAAGAGATGACGGACCAGCTGCGGAGGATGAAGGCCAAGAAAGCACCCGGGGCAGATGGCGTATGCACGGAGCATCTACAGCATCTGGGACCCCTCGCCCAGGATGCTCTGCTGCGCCTCATCAATCTGTCCTGGCGCACCGCGGAGGTCCCGTCAGTCTGGAGAAGGGCCATTATCATTCCCATCCCGAAGGCCGGGAAGAATCAATCGGACGTCGCCAGTTACCGCCCCATCTCGCTCACCAGCCACGTGGCCAAGCTGACGGAGCGGATGGTGGCGGCAAGAGTCACCCACATATTGGAGCGCGACAACACCATCCCGGCGGAGCAAGTTGGCTTCCGGCGAGGCCGCTGCGCTGAGGAGAACCTTGGACGAATAATCCAAGAAGTCCAGGATGGATGGAACCGACCACGCCCGAGGGGACGCCCAGTCGACGGCAAGACAGCCGCCAGATTCGTCCTTACGGCGTATGACTTCTCCCGGGCCTACGACGTCATCGACCATCAGATGCTCCGACTGAAGATGTCACACCACCTCCCACGCTGCCTCGTCTCGTGGATCTTCCACTTCCTGCGTGACCGACGCGCGTGTGCGGAGGTTAACGGCGTGCGCAGCGCGAGCCGCCCGTTCCGAGCGGGCCTGCCCCAAGGATCAGTGCTCGCCCCGACCCTGTTCATCCTGTGGTCGGCGGACCTGGTGGCAGCGCTGCAGCAAGTCCCCAACACCTCAGTCTTCATGTACGCCGATGACACGGCGACTCTGAGCTACGGCGGTACCATCGAACAGGCCAGAGACTGCGCCCAACAGGCCGCGGACGTGATGACGGGGTGGGCCAGGAAGTGGAAGATGAAGCTAGCGGGCAGCAAGACACAGACCCTGGTGCTGTCCCAACGGTACGAGGACGCCCGCAGCTTCACACTCAGGGTGGATGGGGCGCGTGTCCAGGGAACACGGCATCTCCACCTTCTCGGAGTGACCTTTGACAGACAGCTCCACTTCGGAGAACACTGTGTGCGCCTCCGCAAGAAGGTGAAGCCGCGTGTGGCCCAGCTCCGTAAGCTGACCGGACGCTCGTGGGGGCTGCGTGAGCCGCAGCTGCGGACAGTCGCCAACGGATACGTCCGCGGAGCGCTCGAGTACGCGGCCGCGGCCTGGCTCCCGGCGGCGTCGGAGTCGCACGTGGAGCTTCTCGAACGGGAGATGCGCGCGGTGGCGCGGGCCGTGACCGGTTGCCCCGTGAGCACACCGAGGAACCCACTCATGGCGGAGGCCGGCATGGTCCCCGTACGGACACGCCGGGAAGTGTTGGCCGCGAGGCTCTCCGGAACGGCGGCGTCACAGAAGACGGACTACCCCCTCCGCGCGGTCGCTGAGGCGGTGGTCCCGCGGCGCCTCCTGACCACCACCGGGTGGCGAGACGTCGGAGCGGTAGCCGCCGCGCGTGCGAGCGTGAGCGGGGTCCCCGTGGAGGAGCGACTGCATACCACTATCCCGCCGTGGCTGGACTGCAGCGGAGTCAGTATCCGGCTGGATATCGGCGCAGACATCCAGAGGACGGCCCCCGGCGAAGTACGTCGGGCGGCTGCCGAGGAGCACCTGGCAACCCTGCCGGAGGATGCCGTGTGGATCTGGAGCGACGGATCGGCGGAGGGCGGAGTCACGGCCGGGGGAGGTGGTGCCTTGATCGCCCTCCCGTCCGGTGCGGAACAAGAGGTCCAAGCGCCGGCCGGCGTGGTATGCAGCAGCACGCGCGCCGAGTTGGTGGCGATACGCGCGGCGCTGGAGGCGGTGCAACAGATGGGGGACGACCTGGGCGAGAGCCCGGTGGTCGTATGCACGGACTCCCAGGCCGCGCTCGCCACACTCGCGAGCGGCGCCGGAGGGAAGACGACCGCGCTGGGGGCGACGATCTGGCGCCTGCTCCTGGCAACCGTGGCGGGGGGTAGTCGGGTGCTCCTACAATGGGTCCCGGCACACTGTGGACTACCCGGAAATGAACGGGCGGACGAGCTGGCCAAGGGGGCCTCCAGCCTTCCGCAGGAAGATGTTCTTGTGGACGTCCGCAGCCTCACCAAGGCAGTCGGCCGCGCCGCCTCTCTGGCCTAGCGATGTCGCTGGCCGGAATGCCTGTTTAAGCGGATCATGGGAGACCGGCTCCCGAAACCGGTCCTCTCCGACGAGCGAGACGACGCCGTCAATGTGCACCAGCTGCGGGCGGGTCACTGGACCCGCTCGCAGAGTTATCTGCACCGAATCGGCCGTCAACCGACCCGGGGCTGCCAGCAGTGCAGCGATCTCGCGTGCCCGGCGGCGCTCTGTCAGGTGTGCGGGGAGGAGCCTGACACGCGCGAGCACGTCCTGCTGAGGTGCCCCTGCCTGGCGGGCGCTCGTCTCCGCATCTTCGGGACTATCCATCCAGACCCGAAGCAGCTGCGAGACGGCGGGGCCGTGGCGGCCTTGGCCCGGGGCTACCTGGCTCACCGAGAGCCCTTGGGCTACGGTCGGCCGTAGGGCCGACCCGAGAAGACACAACAACAACAACAACAACCTGAGGTGGTGAGGGGTCAGTGGTGAGGTCACTGGACGGCGGGGCGGGCTGTCCCGACCTGAGGTGGTCAGTGGTGAGGGTTCAGTGGTGAGGTCACTGGACGGCGGGCGGGCTGTCCCGACCTGAGGTGGTCAGTGGTGAGGGTCAGTGGTGAGGGGTCAGTGGTGAGGTCATGTGGACGGCGGGGCGGGCTGTCCCGACCTGAGGTGGTGAGGGTCAGTGGGAGGTCACTGGACGGCGGGGCGGGCTGTCCCGACCTGAGGTGGTGAGGGGTCAGTGGGGAGGTCACTGGATGGCGGGGCGGGCTGTCCGACCTGAGGTGGTGAGGGGGTCAGTGGGAGGTCACTGGACGGCGGGGCGGGCTGTCCCGACCTGAGGTGGTGAGGTCACTGGACGGCGGGGCGGGCTGTCCCGACCTGAAGTGGTCAGTGGCGAGGTCACTGGACGGCGGGGCGGGCTGCCGACCTGAGGTGGTGAGGTCACTGGACGGCGGGGCGGGCTGTCCCGACCTGAAGTGGTCAGTGGCGAGGTCACTGGACGGCGGGCGGGCTGCCGACCTGAGGTGGTGAGGTCACTGGACGGCGGGGCGGGCTACCGACCTGAGGTGGTGAGGTCACTGGACGGCGGGGCGGGCTGTCCCGACCTGAGGTGGTCAGTGGTGAGGTCACTGGACGGCGGGGCGGGCTGCCGACCTGAGGTGGTGAGGTCACTGGACGGCGGGGCGGGCTGTCCCGACCTGAGGTGGTCAGTGGTGAGGGTTCAGTGGTGAGGTCACTGGACGGCGGGGCGGGCTGTCCCGACCTGAGGGGGTCAGTGGTGAGGTCACTGGACGGCGGGGCGGGCTGTCCCGACCTGAGGGGGTCAGTGGGAGGTCACTGGACACACGCAGTGGGATGCGGCGTTTGACTGATGAAAAGGGAGTTGTGTTCGTTCAGTTGTACTGACAACTTGTTATGCATAGTAGCTCTGAGGTAAGACATTATTACGGCGAGGCTAACATTTGATATCAATGGAGACGATTTATATGCATATAATGGCTCAATTGAATAATTCAACATATGAAAAGGTGAGATCATATTTGTAAGCGATTTAGATCTGGAACTCTCCAAAAGTATTACGTAAAACTTGACGTTTCCGAAGTTTATTGAAAAGAAATATGAAACCTTTATGTCTAAAATTGCTTGGAATGTGAACTGTTTCGACATCTCTCTTGTGCTCAGCATTTTCCCCTATGCTTATAATACAGTTGTTTGCATTTCTCTATCACGTTTGCTGGCGGACATATTTCCGTGTGTGAAGCCGACCCTGTGCGCGCGGGTGTGTGTGATGTAGATCAACTGCATGTGTGCTGGTGATATCCCTATGGTGATGGCGCCATGTCCTGTACAATGGAGTCAGTCCGGGTGACGGTGGCCTGTAGTTCTCCTCTAGCATGGGGTCAGTCTGGGGTGACGGTGCCCTGTAGTTCTCCTCTAGCAGGGGTCAGTCCGGGGTGACGGTGCCCTGTAGTTCTCTAGCAGGGGGTCAGTCCGGGGTGACGGTGCCCTGTAGTTCTCCTCTAGCAGGGGGTCAGTCCGGGGTGACGGTGTCCTGTAGTTCTCCTCTAGCAGGGGGTCAGTCCGGGGTGACGGTGCCCTGCAGGTTTGTTTAGGTATTTTTTGACGCTGATCTGCTGAGTTATCTGCCACATGTGGCGGCAGGCGACTGGTATATTAACACACTGGGCTGGGTGTGGGGGGGTGAGGGGTGTGGGGGGGGGGGTGTTAGGGGTGTATGAGGGGTGTCTGGTGGGTGGGGTGTGAGGGGTGTCTGGTGGGTGGGGTGTGAGGGATGTCGGGTGGGTGGGGTGTGAGGGATGTCGGGTGGGTGGGGTGTGAGGGGGTGTCGGGTGGGTAGGGTGTGAGGGGTGTCGGGTGGGTGGGGTGTGAGGGGTGTCTGGTGTGAGGGGTGGGTGGGGTGTGAGGGGTGTCTGGTGTGAGGGGTGGGTGGGGTGTGAGGGGTGTGAGGGGTGTGAGGGGTGTGTGAGGGGTGTGAGGGGTGTGAGGGGTGTGAGGGGTGTGAGGGGTGTGAGGGGTGTGAGGGGTGGGTGGGTGTGAGGGGGTGTCGGGTGGGTGAGGGGTGTGAGGGGTGTCGGGTGGGTGATGGGTGCCGGCCGCGGCATCAGGCTGAGCATGCCGTCTGGCGGCAGGAGCGGTCATCGAGAGAGTCCTGCGCGGTCCACCACCCCCGCCTCGCCCTCGCCACCGGCCTCCGGTAGGAGCAGCAGCGCCTCCTCCGCTGCCTCCACCGATAAACCCTCTGCCACCTCCTCTGCCTCCACTGGTAAATCCTCTACCGCCACTGGTAAACCCACTGCCACCAGTTCCTCCCCCACCTCCACCTCCACCTCCTCCGCCGGCCCAGTTTCTGTGCCGAGCGCCGCCCCGTCCGCCCTGAAACCCCAGATCACCACCACCACCACCTCAGTGTCCTCTCCTCTCCGAGCCGCCGGGGCCATCTCGCCGCCGGTGGTGGCCGCCCAGCTGGACAGGATCCTGGAGGAGCCCCCGGAGCCGAAGGAGCCGGTCCCGGAGCGGCCCGCGTGGTCGCCCCGGCGCTCGGCCGCCGCCGCCGCCGCGCCGGTCAGTGGCAGCGGAGACACGTGTTGTGATGATGCGCTGCTTGCAGTACTAATCGATGTGATGTCATGTCAACTTTACTCACAGCTGCCGGGGAGCACTTCTGTACTCACAGCTGCCGGGGAGCACTTCTGTACTCACAGCTGCGGGGGAGCACTTCTGTACTCACAGCTGCCGGGGGAGCACTTCTGTACTCACAGCTGCGGGGGGAGCACTTCTGTACTCACAGCTGCGGGGGAGCACTTCTGTACTCACATCTGCGGGGGAGCACTTCTGTACTCACAGCTGCGGGGGGGGGGGAGCACTTCTGTACTCACAGCTGCGGGGGAGCACTTCTGTACTCACAGCTGCGGGGGAGCACTTCTGTACTCACAGCTGCGGGGGGGGGGGGGCACTTCTGTACTCACAGCTGCCGGGGAGCACTTCTGTACTCACAGCTGCGGGGGGAGCACTTCTGTACTCACTTCTGCCGGGAGCACTTCTGTACTCACAGCTGCCGGGGGAGCACTTCTGTACTCACTTCTGCCGGGGGAGCACTTCTGTACTCACATCTGCCGGGGAGCACTTCTGTACTCACATCTGCCGGGGGAGCACTTCTGCACTCACATCTGCCGGGGAGCACTTCTGTACTCACATCTGCCGGGGAGCACTTCTGTACTCACAGCTGCCGGGGAGCACTTCTGCACTCACATCTGCCGGGGGAGCACTTCTGCACTCACAGCTGCGGGGGAGCACTTCTGTACTCACAGCTGCCGGGGAGCACTTCTGTACTCACTTCTGCCGGGGAGCACTTCTGTACTCACTTCTGCCCGGGGAGCACTTCTGCACTCAGCTGCCGGGGGAGCACTTCTGTACTCACAGCTGCCGGGGAGCACTTCTGTACTCACTTCTGCCGGGGGAGCACTTCTGTACTCACATCTGCGGGGGAGCACTTCTGTACTCACAGCTGCCGGGGAGCACTTCTGTACTCACTTCTGCCGGGGGAGCACTTCTGTACTCACTTCTGCCGGGGGAGCACTTCTGTACTCACAGCTGCCGGGGAGCACTTCTGTACTCACTTCTGCCCGGGGAGCACTTCTGAACTCACATCTGCCGGGGAGCACTTCTGTACTCACAGCTGCCGGGGGAGCACTTCTGTACTCACAGCTGCCGGGGGAGCACTTCTGTACTCACAGCTGCGGGGAGCACTTCTGTACTCACAGCTGCCGGGGAGCACTTCTGTACTCACAGCTGCCGGGGGAGCACTTCTGCACTCACTTCTGCCGGGGGAGCACTTCTGTACTCACAGCTGCGGGGAGCACTTCTGTACTCACAGCTGCCGGGGGAGGGGGGAGCACTTCTGTACTCACTTCTGCCGGGGGAGCACTTCTGTACTCACAGCTGCCGGGGGAGGGGGAGCACTTCTGTACTCACTTCTGCCGGGGGAGGGGGGAGCACTTCTGTACTCACTTCTGCCGGGGAGCACTTCTGTACTCACAGCTGCCGGGGAGGGGGGAGCACTTCTGTACTCACTTCTGCCGGGGGAGGGGGGAGCACTTCTGTACTCACTTCTGCCGGGGGAGCACTTCTGCACTCACAGCTGCGGGGGAGCACTTCTGTACTCACAGCTGCGGGGGAGCACTTCTGTATTCACAGCTGCCGGGGAGCACTTCTGTACTCACAGCTGCGGGGGAGCACTTCTGTATTCACAGCTGCCGGGGAGCACTTCTGCACTCACAGCTGCCGGGGGAGCACTTCTGCACTCACTTCTGCCGGGGAGCACTTCTGTACTCACAGCTGCGGGGAGCACTTCTGTACTCACAGCTGCGGGGGAGCACTTCTGTACTCACAGCTGCCGGGGGAGCACTTCTGTACTCACAGCTGCCGGGGGAGCACTTCTGCACTCACTTCTGCCGGGAGCACTTCCCGCAATGGAAATGGGAAGGAGAATGGGGCGAAAGTGGGAGACAATAATTTTAGAGAATAAGTATGGCGTAGGGTGGACGATGGGACAAGGTCTGGCAGCTTGTCGGCAAGAGCCAGTTTCGTCATTCAAACGTGCAACGTTACATGGGCATCAGTTGCAGATGGTAACCAATTTGCCCAAAATTTAGGGCGAATATATGTGGATCTGTGTGAATAGGATGGGACGGAATGGATGCTAGAGTTTTACCGTGTAGGGCTCTGCCCCCTGCATCAACAGCTTTCAATGTTCACCCGCATACAATTATATACATCCACTGAAAAGGTCAGCCGTGTTCGCACTCCGCCGACTATGGTGGAACCAAACTAGGCATCCGTTGTCAATTGGACTATTGTACCCAACCAAAGGCATGCTGCAATGCAAAATAAAATATTACCTACGTTTACCTACGATGTTACCTACATGAGGCCGCTCATTGAAGGCATTATGAATGGGGCCGAACTTTTTGCCAAATGAAAATATAAAATATAAAGCTTTTCAGTAGAATGAATTATTGGATGTCATTTGGACGATTGATGCCATGCTTGTCCTGGTTCCCTTTTGTGGTACGGAGAAAGGGCATAGTCGCAAATACAGTACATTTATCGTAGCCTCTTTGTCCTGAACATCCATTTACTAGCACGCCTTGCATATAAATTTCCTACGATATTGTGTGCTGGTAAGAGGACTAAAGTCACCACAGGGTAATTCTGCACAGGTTACACCCAGATGTTAAAGTGACGTACAGTTGCATGACCCTTGCATGCATTCCCTCCTGCATGCCTGTGCTCTGTTCGGTGTGCGTGCTGCTCGGTTGTGGCCGTGGCATCAGCTGACGTTTCGGTAGTTGTCGGCACGCTGTACCGATGCCTGGCGATCGACTATCGGGGATAACAACTACATCTGCAGGCTGGGTGCAGACTGCCCTGCTGATTCTGCCTAAATGTGTGTATGACCGGCAACTACAGCTGCAGGCTGGGTGCAGACTGCCCTGCTGATTCTGCCTGAATATGTGTATGACCGGCAACTACATCTGCAGGCTGGGTGCAGACTGCCCTGCTGATTCTGCCTAAATGTGTGTATGACCGGCAACTACATCTGCAGGCTGGGTGCAGACTGCCCTGCTGATTCTGCCTGAATATGTGTATGACCGGCAACTACAGCTGCAGGCTGGGTGCAGACTGCTCTGCTAATTGTGCCTAAATGTGTGTATGACCGGGACGCTGCCAATTTATCACTGAGTCGGGCTCAAATCACTCACCATTGGCGAATAGGTAGTTCGCTGAAGCGGAGCTGGTGTGATTTCTGGATGATGTGTTATTGAAGAACGTGTCATTTTATGAAATGGAATGGGTTACAACTTGCAAAAAACGTTGGTGTGCCTCAAAGAGCATAGATTAAATGGCACACTGTTGTAGCCTTGTTATGGCTTACGCTTGCTACTGCGGGACATTTCATATTTAAAGGGACCTATCATTGGTACAAATCGCCTTGCCGGGGCTTGGTGTCGCCTGTGCTCGAGCTCTCAGCTTGTCACTCAGCTCATATCGAAAGCTGGGCATGCAGTTGCTGCGTTGGAAATCACCATTCCGTTTGGCACTAAAGCTTACGTCGAGCACGTCGTCGAGTTTCAGTTACGTCGAGTATGCTTCAGAGTTCATTTTTCTCTTTATCTCCGAAACAACAGCGTTTTATCTTTAAATATATCGAGGTATTTGCATTATCCAACGGGGTCTCTGACATGCCTGCTGTACTCTGTATTGGTGGCTGCAGTGGGATATGTACTCTGTATTGGTGGCAGCGGTGGGATATGTACTCTGTATTGGTGGCAGCGGTGGGATATGTACTCTGTATTGGTGGCAGCGGTGGGATATGCACTCTGTATTGGTGGCAGCAGTGGGATATGTACTCTGTATTGGTGGCAGCGGTGGGATATGTACTCTGTCTTGGTGGCAGCTGTGGGATATGTACTCTGTATTTGTGGCAGCAGTGGGATATGTACTCTGTATTGGTGGCAGCAGTGGGATATATACTCTGTATTGGTGGCAGCAGTGGGATATGTACCATGTATAATTGGTGCCAGCGGTGGGATATGTACTCTGTATTTGTGACAGTGGTGGGATATGTACTCTGTATTGGTGGCAGCGGTGGGATATGTACTCTGTATTTGTGGCAGTGGTGGGATATGTACTCTGTATTGGTGGCAGCGGTGGGATATATACTATGTATTGGTGGCAGCAGTGGGATATGTACTCTGTATTGGTGGCAGCGGTGGGATATGTACTCTGTATTGGTGGCAGCAGTGGGATATGTACTCTGTATTGGTGGCAGCAGTGGGATATGTAATCTGTATTGGTGGCAGCGGTGGGATATATACTCTGTATTGGTGGCAGCAGTGGGATATGTACTCTGTATTGGTGGCAGCGGTGGGATATGTACTCTGTATTGGTGGCAGCGGTGGGATATATACTCTGTATTGGTGGCAGCAGTGGGATATGTACTCTGTATTGGTGGCAGCGGTGGGATATATACTCTGTATTGGTGGCAGCTGTGGGATATGTACTCTGTATTGGTGGCAGCAGTGGGATATGTACTCTGTATTGGTGGCAGCAGTGGGATACGTACCATGTATTGGTGGCAGCAGTGGGATATGTACTCTGTATTGGTGGCAGCTGTGGGATATGTACTCTGTATTGGTGGCAGCAGTGGGATATGTACTCTGTATTGGTGGCAGCGGTGGGATATGTACTCTGTATTGGTGGCAGCAGTGGGATATGTACTCTGTATTGGTGGCAGCTGTGGGATATGTACTCTGTATTGGTGGCAGCAGTGGGATATGTACTCTGTATTGGTGGCAGCGGTGATATATGTACTCTGTATTGGTGGCAGTGGTGAGATATGTACTCTGTATTGGTTGCAGCAGTGGGATATATACTCTGTATTTGTGGCAGCAGTGGGATATGTACTCTGGATTTGTGGCAGCAGTAGGATATGTACTCTGTAGTTGTGGCAGTAGTGGGATATGTACTCTGTATTGGTGGCAGCAGTAGGATATGTACTCTGTATTGGTGGCAGCAGTAGGATATGTACTCTGTATTGGTGGCAGCAGTGGGATATGTACTCTGTAGTTGTGGCAGCAGTGGGATATGCACGCTGTATTGGTGGCAGCAGTGGGATACGTACCATGTATAATTGGTGGCAGCGGTGGGATATGTACTCTGTATTGGTGACAGCAGTGGGATATGTACTCTGTATTGGTGGCAGCAGTGGGACATGTACTCTGTATTGGTGGCAGCAGTGGGATACGTACCATGTATTGGTGCCAGCGGTGGGATATGTACTCTGTATTGGTGACATTAGTGGGATATGTACTCTGTATTGGTGGCAGCAGTGGGATATGTACTCTGTATTGGTGGCAGCAGTGGGATATGCACGCTGTATTGGTGGCAGCAGTGCGATATGCACGCTGTATTGGTGGCAGCAGTGCGATATGCACGCTGTATTGGTGGCAGCAGTGCGATATGCACGCTGTATTGGTGGCAGCAGTGCGATATGCACGCTGTATTGGTGGCAGCAGTGGGATATGCACGCTGTATTGGTGGCAGCAGTGCGATATGTACTCTGTATTTGTGGCAGCAGTGGGATATGCACGCTGTATTGGTGGCAGCAGTGCGATATGCACGCTGTATTGGTGGCAGCAGTGCGATATGCACGCTGTATTGGTGGCAGCAGTGGGATATGTACTCTGTATTTGTGGCAGCAGTGCGATATGCACGCTGTATTGGTGGCAGCAGTGGGATATGTACTCTGTATTGGTGGCAGCAGTGGGATATGTACTCTGTATTGGTGGCAGCGGTGGGATATGTACTCTGTATTTGTGGCAGCAGTGGGATATGCACGCTGTATTTGTGGCAGCAGTGCGATATGCACGCTGTATTTGTGGCAGCAGTGGGATATGCACGCTGTATTGGTGGCAGCAGTGCGATATGCACGCTGTATTGGTGGCAGCAGTGGGATATGTACTCTGTATTTGTGGCAGCAGTGCGATATGCACGCTGTATTGGTGGCAGCAGTGGGATATGTTATTTCGGACCGTGTGACTGCTGTCGCCGTGTTTGCGTGTCTTGTTTGACTGAGTGCTGACACGGACCACTAATCCCGCCGCCGCCGCAGATGACGTCACAGCCTTCAAGGATCAGTCGAAATCGTATGCCCGGCGAAAATGGCACTAGCGGCCAAACTCTGCCGGAGCTGGCCGCGCCGACAGTCCAGGTGAGTGGACAGAATCTCCCGCTCTGAAAGGAAATAGTTCACCTTCAACATGGGTTTTGAACTGAGATAGCAGTTTTGTAGCCCGTGTTGGGAAACCCCTATCTGCAAGTTTTCTTGACTGAAAAGACTCCAGCTGAATATATTTGATTTTTTTGGCGAAGGAATGCGGTGCTGACGAAAGAATGCGGTGCTGACGATGCCTGGGCAGAGACTATACAGTCAGCCAATCAGCTTGCAGCTGGTGCTAGCAAGCGAACCGCCGGCCGCCGGTTGGCACTCCTCTAATACGAGTCTATCCTTACTTTCGAATCTGATTGGCTGAACATTTTTTTTTGTTCATTCGCGTGACGTCAGAACTCTGACTCCGAGAGTATGTATATAGTTTTAGTAACATTAATAATGTACGACCTTCTGTCCTGAATCGGCGCGATGTATGGCCATTTTCGTCAATATAAAAATAAATTGTATTACAAAAATATAATCAAATCGTGTTTGGAAAAAAAATGTTCCACGGTGAACTATTTGCTTTAAGACGGCGGGCTGCTACTGTCTCCAGAGATATCGCTCATGTGATACGGAAATTGGTGAACATTTGGAGGAAAGAACACACGGTCAGGAAAGATTGATGCACCTGTGTGGAACATCGGCCTTTGTTGTGCTGGCATTAAATTTATTTGCATTAATTTGATCTTTCATGTCTGCAAGATCTATTTCAGTTATGTTTATCGGCATTAATACTGTCCACCCTGAACCACCCCGCGATCAAACTGAAATTTGTTCCAATTCTTTGCGCTCAGTACCGTGTCCTTGCTGTCTGTGTTAAGCCCAGGCTACACTATGCGTGATTGTCCAGGAAATCACGCGCGTGTTCTCCGTGTTTGCAGAACTTCCCTGACGTCCGGGATCTCTCGGTCCCGCAAATCACGCAAGGAAAATGGACACTTCATTTTTCAAATGGATAAACCACGGCATAATAAATATCTACCAGCTTCAACACAAGTGTCAACACTCACAATTTGCTGCAACGCTTCTCCATTCATCTTCCGCCACGATACTCAGCACGAATTATTCAAGTTTAGGTCTATCATACACTACAATACGCGAAATAAAGCAAAATGATAAAAACCTGCAACACGCAATCACGGAAAACAAGACAAGTTCAGAATTTTGACCTTTTCATCGTTCCGTCCGTGACGTGTCTGCGGAATTTCCTTGACGTTTCATCCGGGATCTGCGTGGTGTGCCAGTGTAGCTCACCCAATGCATTTACTATCAGCGGAACTTTCTCTGTCACGCAAATCCCGACAACACGGATAACACGCACGTGATTTTCAGGAAATCACGCCTAGTGTGGCCTGGGCTTTAACTTGTTTTGAACTTGTTAGCTTGTTCTGAACGATACTTTCATCTTTTTGTACTGACCCTACTTTACTGTTGCCCTGTGATCACTTATGCTATATGCCAACTGATTATTTGTGTAACATCACCCGCTCGACCTGTTGCCAGGTGGGTGTCGCAGGGCGGTGACCTCTGGCTGTAATGTGACACCCCTCTGGCTGTACTGTGACACCCCTCTGTCCTGTCACTAGGTGGGGTCCCAGCGCGGTGACCTCTGACTGTACTGTGACACCCCTCTGTCCTGTCACTAGGTGGGGTCCCAGCGCGGTGACCTCTGGCTGTACTGTGACACCCCTCTGTCCTGTCACTAGGTGGGGTCCCAGCGTGGTGACCTCTGGCTGTACTGTGACACCCCTCTGACCTGTCACTAGGTGGGGTCCCAGCGCGGTGACCTCTGGCTGTACTGTGACACCCCTCTGTCCTGTCACTAGGTGGGGTCCCAGCGCGGTGACCTCTGGCTGTACTGTGACACCCCTCTGTCCTGTCACTAGGTGGGGTCCCAGCGCGGTGACCTCTGGCTGTACTGTGACACCCCTCTGTCCTGTCACTAGGTGGGGTCCCAGCGCGGTGACCTCTGGCTGTACTGTGACACCCCTCTGTCCTGTCACTAGGTGGGGTCCCAGCGTGGTGACCTCTGGCTGTACTGTGACACCCCTCTGTCCTGTCACTAGGTGGGGTCCCAGCGCGGTGACCTCTGGCTGTACTGTGACACCCCTCTGTCCTGTCACTAGGTGGTGTCCCAGCGCGGTGACCTCTGGCTGTAATGTGACACCCCTCTGGCTGTACTGTGACACCCCTCTGTCCTGTCACTAGGTAGGGTCCCAGCGCGGTGACCTCTGGCTGTACTGTGACACCCCTCTGTCCTGTCACTAGGTGGGGTCCCAGCGCGGTGACCTCTGGCTGTACTGTGACACCCCTCTGTCCTGTCACTAGGTGGTGTCCCAGCGCGGTGACCTCTGGCTGTAATGTGACACCCCTCTGGCTGTACTGTGACACCCCTCTGTCCTGTCACTAGGTAGGGTCCCAGCGCGGTGACCTCTGGCTGTACTGTGACACCCCTCTGTCCTGTCACTAGGTGGGGTCCCAGCGCGGTGACCTCTGGCTGTACTGTGACACCCCTCTGTCCTGTCACTAGGTGGTGTCCCAGCGCGGTGACCTCTGGCTGTAATGTGACACCCCTCTGGCTGTACTGTGACACCCCTCTGTCCTGTCACTAGGTAGGGTCCCAGCGCGGTGACCTCTGGCTGTACTGTGACACCCCTCTGACCTGTCACTAGGTGGGGTCCCAGCGCGGTGACCTCTGGCTGTACTGTGACACCCCTCTGTCCTGTCACTAGGTGGGGTCCCAGCGTGGTGACCTCTGGCTGTACTGTGACACCCCTCTGACCTGTCACTAGGTGGGGTCCCAGCGCGGTGACCTCTGGCTGTACTGTGACACCCCTCTGTCCTGTCACTAGGTGGGGTCCCAGCGCGGTGACCTCTGGCTGTACTGTGACACCCCTCTGTCCTGTCACTAGGTGGGGTCCCAGCGCGGTGACCTCTGGCTGTACTGTGACACCCCTCTGTCCTGTCACTAGGTGGGGTCCCAGCGCGGTGACCTCTGGCTGTACTGTGACACCCCTCTGTCCTGTCACTAGGTGGGGTCCCAGCGTGGTGACCTCTGGCTGTACTGTGACACCCCTCTGTCCTGTCACTAGGTGGGGTCCCAGCGCGGTGACCTCTGGCTGTACTGTGACACCCCTCTGTCCTGTCACTAGGTGGTGTCCCAGCGCGGTGACCTCTGGCTGTAATGTGACACCCCTCTGGCTGTACTGTGACACCCCTCTGTCCTGTCACTAGGTAGGGTCCCAGCGCGGTGACCTCTGGCTGTACTGTGACACCCCTCTGTCCTGTCACTAGGTGGGGTCCCAGCGCGGTGACCTCTGGCTGTACTGTGACACCCCTCTGTCCTGTCACTAGGTGGTGTCCCAGCGCGGTGACCTCTGGCCGTAATGTGACACCCCTCTGGCTGTACTGTGACACCCCTCTGTCCTGTCACTAGGTAGGGTCCCAGCGCGGTGACCTCTGGCTGTACTGTGACACCCCTCTGTCCTGTCACTAGGTGGGGTCCCAGCGCGGTGACCTCTGGCTGTACTGTGACACCCCTCTGTCCTGTCACTAGGTGGTGTCCCAGCGCGGTGACCTCTGGCTGTAATGTGACACCCCTCTGGCTGTACTGTGACACCCCTCTGTCCTGTCACTAGGTAGGGTCCCAGCGCGGTGACCTCTGGCTGTACTGTGACACCCCTCTGACCTGTCACTAGGTGGGGTCCCAGCGCGGTGACCTCTGGCTGTACTGTGACACCCCTCTGTCCTGTCACTAGGTGGGGTCCCAGCGCGGTGACCTCTGGCTGTACTGTGACACCCCTCTGTCCTGTCACTAGGTGGGGTCCCAGCGCGGTGACCTCTGGCTGTACTGTGACACCCCTCTGTCCTGTCACTAGGTGGGGTCCCAGCGCGGTGACCTCTGGCTGTACTGTGACACCCCTCTGTCCTTTCACTAGGTGGGGTCCCAGCGCGGTGACCTCTGGCTGTACTGTGACACCCCTCTGTCCTGTCACTAGGTGGGGTCCCAGCGTGGTGACCTCTGGCTGTACTGTGACACCCCTCTGTCCTGTCACTAGGTGGGGTCCCAGCGCGGTGACCTCTGGCTGTACTGTGACACCCCTCTGTCCTGTCACTAGGTGGTGTCCCAGCGCGGTGACCTCTGGCTGTAATGTGACACCCCTCTGGCTGTACTGTGACACCCCTCTGTCCTGTCACTAGGTAGGGTCCCAGCGCGGTGACCTCTGACTGTACTGTGACACCCCTATGTCCTGTCACTAGGTGGGGTCCCAGCGCGGTGACCTCTGGCTGTACTGTGACACCCCTCTGTCCTGTCACTAGGTGGGGTCCCAGCGCGGTGACCTCTGGCTGTACTGTGACACCCCTCTGTCCTGTCACTAGGTGGGGTCCCAGCGCGGTGACCTCTGGCTGTACTGTGACACCCCTCTGTCCTGTCACTAGGTGGGGTCCCAGCGCGGTGACCTCTGGCTGTACTGTGACACCCCTCTCTCCTGTCACTAGGTGGGGTCCCAGCGCGGTGACCTCTGGCTGTACTGTGACACCCCTCTGTCCTGTCACTAGGTGGTGTCCCAGCGCGGTGACCTCTGGCTGTAATGTGACACCCCTCTGGCTGTACTGTGACACCCCTCTGTCCTGTCACTAGGTAGGGTCCCAGCGCGGTGACCTCTGGCTGTACTGTGACACCCCTCTGTCCTGTCACTAGGTGGGGTCCCAGCGCGGTGACCTCTGGCTGTACTGTGACACCCCTCTGTCCTGTCACTAGGTGGTGTCCCAGCGCGGTGACCTCTGGCTGTAATGTGACACCCCTCTGGCTGTACTGTGACACCCCTCTGTCCTGTCACTAGGTAGGGTCCCAGCGCGGTGACCTCTGGCTGTACTGTGACACCCCTCTGTCCTGTCACTAGGTGGGGTCCCAGCGCGGTGACCTCTGGCTGTACTGTGACACCCCTCTGTCCTGTCACTAGGTGGGGTCCCAGCGCGGTGACCTCTGGCTGTACTGTGACACCCCTCTGTCCTGTCACTAGGTGGGGTCGCAGCGCGGTGACCTCTGGCTGTACTGTGACACCCCTCTGACCTGTCACTAGGTGGGGTCCCAGCGCAGTGACCTCTGGCTGTACTGTGACACCCCTCTGTCCTGTCACTAGGTGGGGTCGCAGCGCGGTGACCTCTCGCTGCCACTGTACCTGCGCGGCTCGGCTCCGCCGTCGCCGCCGCCGGCATTGGACTCGCGCAGTTACGCGGCGGCGCTGCGTCGCAGCCTGGATCCGCCGCCGCCCGGGATGGCCGCCCTGCCGCGCCGGGAGCACCACGCGCACGGCTACAGCCACTTCTAACGCGGCGGTCAGACCGAGGCCGGGTGGGGACGCGGCAGCGCTGACGACTCAGACTGGGGCTGCAGGGGAGGTGGCTGGACTACTGAGGCCCGGAAACAGGGGGAGGGGATGCCTCAGTACCGTCTGGCTGGACTACTGAGGCCCGGAAACAGGGGGTGGAGATGCCTCAGTACCGTCTGGCTGGACTACTGAGGCCCGGAAACAGGGGGAGGAGATGCCTCAGTACCGTCTGGCTGGACTACTGAGGCCCGGAAACAGGGGGTGGAGATGCGTCAGTACCGTCTGGCTGGACTACTGAGGCCCGGAAACAGGGGGAGGCCCGGAAACAGGGGGTGGAGATGCCTCAGTACCGTCTGGCTGGACTACTGAGGCCCGGAAACGGGGTGGAGATGCGTCAGTACCGTCTGGCTGGACTACTGAGGCCCGGAAACAGGGGGAGGCCCGGAAACAGGGGGTGGAGATGCCTCAGTACCGTCTGGCTGGACTACTGAGGCCCGGAAACGGGGTGGAGATGCGTCAGTACCGTCTGGCTGGACTACTGAGGCCCGGAAACAGGGGGAGGGGATGCCTCAGTACCGTCTGGCTGGACTACTGAGGCCCGGAAACAGGGGGAGGGGATGCCTCAGTACCGTCTGGCTGGACTACTGAGGCCCGGAAACAGGGGGAGGCCCGGAAACAGGGGGTGGAGATGCGTCAGTACCGTCTGGCTAGACTACTGAGGCCCGGAAACAGGGGGAGGCCCGGAAACAGGGGGAGGCCGGAAACAGGGGTGGAGATGCCTCAGTACCGTCTGGCTGGACTACTGAGGACCGGAAACAGGGGGTGGAGATGCCTCAGTACCGTCTGACTGGGCGTCAGGGCGGGCGATAGGCGGAGTTATAGCTGACCTGTACAAACGGCGGAGCAGGGATGTTATGATGGGCGCACGGCTCTGGGCAGAGTGACGGCGGCGTAGATATGGATAATCTGCCACAGATGTGGATATTCCTGCTAGAAACCCACCGAAACGGTGATGATGTGGCCAGTGTGGCGTAGCCAGTTTGATGCTCGAGTTTACATCACCCACTGGCTGATTGGAGGTCAGACTGGACCAACATATCAGCAGGCGTTGCGCGAGGGCCAGTTAGATAGCGATGGTTATGCCTGAAGACGGCGGACTCTGTCCGGCACCTGGTATTACTGAGGTCCTATGTCAGGGCAGTCCTGCGGTCAGCCGTCAGGCGTACTGGAAGGTCCAGGATGTTAACAATCAGCTGTTCTGATGATGGTGTGGTGTCCACGATTCCGCCGTCCGATTGCCAGTGAAGGCGTGCTGTAATGTGTTCCGGTTGTACTATAGTGTATTATAGTGTATTATAGTGCGTAGTTAGTGAGCGTGTAAGAATGTGTTCCACAGTGTGTTCTGAGTGTTCTGAGTGTTCTGTGTTGTCCCCGTGTTGTGCCTGTGCTATCATGGGTTTAAACTCAGCCCGTGTTCACGTCACGTCAGGTCTTTTATGTCCGGACGGTGTAACTGTAAGGTCCAGACGGTGTAGCTGTAAGGTCGAGACGGTGTAGCTGTAAGGTCCAGACGGTGTAGCTGTAAGGTCCAGACGGTGTAGCTGTAAGGTCCAGACGGTGTAGCTGTAAGGTCCAGACGGTGTAGCTGTAAGGTCCAGACGGTGTAGCTGTAAGGTCCAGACGGTGTAGCTGTAAGGTCCAGACGGTGTAGCTGTAAGGTCCAGACGGTGTAGCTGTAATGTTCAGACGTTGTAGCTGTAAGGTCCAGACAGTGTAGCTGCAAGGTCCAGACGGTGTAACTGCAAGGTCCAGACGGTGTAGCTATAAGGTGCAGGCTGCTCTCTGGCCGGGGGAGAGTGCTGGGACCATTTAGCACTGTCGTCGTACATTCCCCAGCCTGAGACCCTGGCCCTGGCCCCACCCGGCCCTCCGGCTCAGTGTCCTGAGATGGCGAGGCGTGACTCCAGATTGGTCGCTGTTCTCAATAGCTCTGCTATGCGGCCGGGAGGAGGGGTGTGACAACATTGTACCCCGCATCTATTCCACCGCTCTCTTGACAGACCGCGGGCGGCGGGTCGTGGTGTCCAGGTCCACCGGCCGGCCAGCCGGGGCGAGGGTCGTCGAGCAATCACCAGGTAGAATAGCGAGATAAATAACTAGACAGTCGGCAGATGCTTGACTTAGTGTGGCGTACTAGTATACCTAGTACGTTACACTAGTTTTGCTTTAGAACGTTACTCTTACATCAGTTTCGCGTATTTTTAATGAATGGGGTTTCGCCGGCGCCGTTGCCTCGCTGCCTTCTTAGGACGCCTGCTGCTGCATGACGGGCGTAACTGGTATGCATTCCGACGTTTTGCCCCCTCTAAAGAGGAGGGGAGTTTGGGAGTTCTTCGACATTCTGTACTGTTGACATGTATTGTTTTTAGCATGCTTCTTGTGCTCGCGTGTAAGTGTAAGCTCGCGTGTATCATACGATACGTGGCCGATACGTATTCCGTTTTGCACGCTTAATGTGGCCAAGAATTGGTGCTTTTCTTCGACATTTTCTGCAGGCCTAGGCAGGCAGGGGCTTTTGATTCCATATTTTTGCATGGGTGCTGTACATATTTTTGCGCTTTTTATGGTGATGAATTGGAATAACGGCCTAAAATGAAGAGAAAAAAAGGTGAAATAGCATAGTTCCGGAGTTGCCCGCTTGAGGAACACGCACAATGGCGCCAGCATGCAAGCTTGGGTAGTTTTAGGCTTGTTTAGTATTAGGCTTGTTTAGTATTATACACTTTGGCAATGAAGATGGAGGGAACAATCTTAGGCGGGTATTTTCTTGCTTGAGCATTCTTGTTTTGAAACGAGATGTCTCTGATTTTGCATTGATGTATCGTTTGATGATACATCGGGAATTTTTTTTTTTTAAGGGTGTAGTGAATTCTTGCCATCGTGTGCCTTCATGACGTGTAGTCCGTTTTTCATCCCGCGTCATTGTATATCGTCATTCATCACTGAAGATGTCCTTCAGGATCGATATGTATTCCACATGCTTCGCTTATCGGATTCGCTTCGCTTATCAGAACAGATGTCCGCCCCTGTAGCTCTCAGTCGGTAGAGCGCTGGGCTCTTGTAAGCCCTCATCCGGTGCTGCCCTCATCCGGTAGTGGCAGCCCGGGTTCAAGTCGCTTCGGCGCTCGCTATTTGCCCCTGACTGTGATGACCTGCGGCCGGTGGCAGCGGTCGCACTCAAGGTCAGGTGACGTCAGAAGGCTGGGCTGACCGTGTCCAGGTATGTCGGACACGTAAAACTTTCGCTTCTAAATTCTGCCGGACGCCAGGAATTGCTTGATCGGGTGGAGGGGTCAGGACCTGCGCAACAAGCTATGCTTAGCGCGGGGCCTGACCTCGGAAACCCATCCATTCAAAACATTCGGACTAAATTTATAGAAAAAAGAAAGTAAGAAAAACACTTTCGTTGATTTGGACGTGCTTTGCGTATTATATTTGTGCTTGGTGTTCTGTGTTGCACTGGATTCGCCCTGCTGCGCTGGTCTGTTATGCCGCCGCCTCGCTGCAGTGCTGCCGGTCACTTGTCGTGCAGTGCTGCCGGTCACTTGTCGTGCAGTGCTGCCGGTCACTTGTCGTGCAGTGCTGCCGGTCACTTGTGCAGTGCTGCCGGTCACTTGTCGTGCAGTGCTGCCGGTCACTTGTCGTGCAGTGCTGCCGGTGACTTGTGCAGTGCTGCCGGTCACTTGTCGTGCAGTGCTGCCGGTGACTTGTGCAGTGCTGCCGGTCACTTGTCGTGCAGTGCCGCCGGTCACGTGTCGTGCAGTGCTGCCGGTCACTTGTCGTGCAGTGCTGCCGGTCACTTGTGCAGTGCTGCCGGTCACTTGTCGTGCAGTGCTGCCGGTCACTTGTCGTGCAGTGCTGCCGGTCACTTGTCGTGCAGTGCTGCCGGTGACTTGTGCAGTGCTGCCGGTCACTTGTCGTGCAGTGCTGCCGGTCACTTGTGCAGTGCTGCCGGTCACTTGTCGTGCAGTGCTGCCGGTCACTTGTCGTGCAGTGCTGCCGGTCACTTGTCGTGCAGTGCTGCCGGTGACTTGTGCAGTGCTGCCGGTCACTTGTCGTGCAGTGCTGCCGGTCACTTGTCGTGCAGTGCTGCCGGTCACTTGTCGTGCTATACTGTCGCTGTGTGTCACGCTGATGGGGTGCGCTGCGTTCGTCACTGTTCACTGGTTACGTCTGCGTTCGTCACTGTTCACTGGTTACGTGTGCGTTCGTCACTGTTCACTGGTTACGTCTGCGTTCGTCACTGTTCACTGGTTACGTGTGCGTTCGTCACTGTTCACTGGTTACGTCTGCGTTCGTCACTGTTCACTGGTTACGTCTGCGTTCGTCACTGTTCACTGGTTACGTCTGCGTTCGTCACTGTTCACTGGTTACGTCTGTGTTCGTCACTGTTCACTGGTTACGTCTGCGTTCGTCACTGTTCACTGGTTACGTCTGTGTTCGTCACTGTTCACTGGTAACGTCACATCGTTGTGTGTCTCACTGCTTCAACGTAGTCCAACACAGCTCACTGTTACAACGTAGTCCAACACAGCTCACGGTTTCAGCGTAGTCTAACACAGTTCACTGTTACAACGTAGTCCAACACAGCTCACTGTTACAACGTAGTCCAACACAGCTCACTGCTTCAGCGTAGTCCAACACAGCTCACTGTTTCAGCGTAGTCCAACACAGCTCACTGTTTCAGCGTAGTCCAACACAGCTCACTGCTTCAGCGTAGTCCAACACAGCTCACTGTTACAACGTAGTCCAACACAGCTCACTGTTACAACGTAGTCCAACACAGCTCACTGTTACAACGTAGTCCAACACAGCTCACGGTTTCAGCGTAGTCCAACACAGCTCACTGCTTCAGCGTAGTCCAACACAGCTCACTGTTAAAACGTAGTCCAACACAGCTCACTGTTTCAGCGTAGTCTAACACAGTTCACTGTTACAACGTAGTCCAACACAGCTCACTGTTACAACGTAGTCCAACACAGCTCACTGCTTCAGCGTAGTCCAACACAGCTCACGGTTTCAGCGTAGTCCAACACAGCTCACTGCTTCAGCGTAGTCCAACACAGCTCACTGTTACAACGTAGTCCAACACAGCTCACTGTTTCAGCGTAGTCTAACACAGTTCACTGTTTCAGCGTAGTCCAACACAGCTCACTGTTACAACGTAGTCCAACACAGCTCACTGTTACAACGTAGTCCAACACAGCTCACTGCTTCAGCGTAGTCCAACACAGCTCACTGCTTCAGCGTAGTCCAACACAGCTCACTGCTTCAGCGTAGTCCAACACAGCTCACTGCTTCAGCGTAGTCCAACACAGCTCACGGTTTCAGCGTAGTCCAACACAGCTCACTGCTTCAGCGTAGTCCAACACAGCTCACTGTTACAACGTAGTCCAACACAGCTCACTGTTTCAGCGTAGTCCAACACAGCTCACGGTTTCAGCGTATTCCAACACAGCTCACTGTTTCAGCGTAGTCCAACACAGCTCACTGTTACAGCGTAGTCCAACACAGCTCACTGCTTCAGCGTAGTCCAACACAGCTCACTGTTACAACGTAGTCCAACACAGCTCACTGTTACAACGTAGTCTAACACAGTTCACTGTTTCAGCGTAGTCCAACACAGCTCACTGCTTCAGCGTAGTCTAACACAGCTCACGGTTTCAGCGTAGTCCAACACAGCTCACTGTTACAACGTAGTCCAACACAGCTCACTGCTTCAGCGTAGTCTAACACAGTTCACTGTTTCAGCGTAGTCCAACACAGCTCACTGCTTCAGCGTAGTCTAACACAGCTCACGGTTTCAGCGTAGTCCAACACAGCTCACTGCTTCAGCGTAGTCTAACACAGCTCACGGTTTCAGCGTAGTCCAACACAGCTCACGGTTTCAGCGTAGTCTAACACAGCTCACGGTTTCAGCGTAGTCCAACACAGCTCACGGTTTCAGCGTAGTCCAACACAGCTCACGGTTTCAGCGTAGTCCAACACAGCTCACGGTTTCAGCGTAGTCCAACACAGCTCACTGTTACAACGTAGTCCAACAGCTCACTGCTTCAGCGTAGTCTAACACAGCTCACTGTTACAACGTAGTCCAACACAGCTCACTGTTTCAGCGTAGTCCAACACAGCTCACTGCTTCAGCGTAGTCCAACACAGCTCACGGTTTCAGCGTAGTCCAACACAGCTCACGGTTTCAGCGTAGTCCAACACAGCTCACGGTTTCAGCGTAGTCCAACACAGCTCACTGCTTCAGCGTAGTCCAACACAGCTCACTGTTTCAGCGTAGTCCAACACAGCTCACTGCTTCAGCGTAGTTCAACACAGCTTACTGTTACAGCGTAGTCCAACACAGCTCACTGTTACAACGTAGTCCAACACAGCTCACTGTTACAACGTAGTCCAACACAGCTCACTGCTTCAGCGTAGTCCAACACAGCTCACTGCTTCAGCGTAGTCCAACACAGCTCACGGTTTCAGCGTAGTCCAACACAGCTCACTGCTTCAGCGTAGTCTAACACAGCTCACTGTTACAGCGTAGTCCAACACAGCTCACGGTTTCAGCGTAGTCCAACACAGCTCACTGCTTCAGCGTAGTCCAACACAGCTCACTGCTTCAGCGTAGTCCAACACAGCTCACTGTTACAACGTAGTCCAACACAGCTCACTGTTTCAGCGTAGTCCAACACAGCTCACTGCTTCAGCGTAGTCCAACACAGCTCACTGCTTCAGCGTAGTCCAACACAGCTCACGGTTTCAGCGTAGTCTAACACAGCTCACTGTTTCAGCGTAGTCCAACACAGCTCACTGTTACAACGTAGTCCAACACAGCTCACGGTTTCAGCGTAGTCTAACACAGTTCACTGCTTCAGCGTAGTCCAACACAGCTCACTGTTACAACGTAGTCCAACACAGCTCACTGCTTCAGCGTAGTCCAACACAGCTCACTGCTTCAGCGTAGTCCAACACAGCTCACGGTTTCAGCGTAGTCCAACACAGCTCACTGTTACAACGTAGTCCAACACAGCTCACGGCTTCAGCGTAGTCCAACACAGCTCACTGTTTCAGCGTAGTCTAACACAGCTCACTGCTTCAGCGTAGTCCAACACAGCTCACTGCTTCAGCGTAGTGGTCCACCTTTTTGTGTGGCCACATTCCAGCACAATAGCTTAGCAGAGCTCAGATCTAGGCAATAATAGGTCAGTGTGGCGGGATGATTGTGGTGGGTATATGTTACAGCGAGTGGGTCACAAGGGTTTCTAGGGTCGCACGAATGGTGTGTCACAGTGATGTCACTGTGAGTCACAATGGGCCACAGTGAGTCTCTATCTCTGTCGATCATTGCGTGTCACTGAGTCACTGTGGATCGCTGTGGGTCACTGTGAGTCACTGTGGGTTACTGTGGGTCACTGGATCGCTGTGAGTCACTCGAACGGTGTGGGTTACTGCGAGTCACTGTGGGTCACTGTATCGCTACCGGGCACTGTGAGTCACTGGATCGCTGTGGGTTACTGTGAGTCACTGGATCGCTGTGGGTTACTGTGAGTCACTGGATCGCTGTGGTTTACTGTGACTCACTGTGGATCGCTGTGGGCTACTTTGAGTCACTGGATCACTTTGGGTTACTGTGAGTCACTGTGGATCGCTGTGGATTACTGTGAGTCACTGTGGGTTACTGTGAGTCACTGTGAGGAGTCACTGTGGGTTACTGTGAGTCACTGTGAGGAGTCACTGTGGGTTACTGTGAGTCACTGTGGGTTACTGTGAGTCACTGTGAGGAGTCACTGTGGGTTACTGTGAGTCACTGGATCGCGGTGAGTTACTGTGAGTCACTGTGGATCGCTGTGGGTCACTGAGTCACTGTGGATCATTGGATCGATGTGGATATCTATGGGTTGGTGCCTGGTGGTCACGAGGGCGCAGTGTCCGGTTCAGACCGGCTGTGTCCGGTTCAGACCGGCTGTGTCCGGTTCAGACCGGCTGTGTCCGGTTCAGACCGGCTGGGTGCGCTTCTGTCCGGTTCAGACCGGCTGGGTCCGGTTCAGACCGGCTGTGTCCGGTTCAGACCGGCTGGGTGCGCTTCTGTCCGGTTCAGACCGGCTGGGTCCGGTTCAGACCGGCTGTGTCCGGTTCAGACCGGCTGGGTGCGCTTCTGTCCGGTTCAGACCGGCTGGGTCTGGTTCAGACCGGCTGGGTGCGCTTCTGTCCGGTTCAGACCGGCTGGGTGTGCTTCTGTCCGGTTCAGACCGGCTGCGTCCGGTTCAGACCGGCTGCGTCCGCTTCTGTCCGGTTCAGACCGGTTGTATCCGGTAGCTCACAGCAGTCCGTCCTCAGCCGCCGGTGTGGTGCGGCGCTCAGTGACCTTACCTGGCTGTGAGCGGGCCCACCCCTGTGCGGGACCTCGCGTAACCCGTACTGCGGCCTGTACTGAGCTGCGACACGTCAGCGCGCGCTGGTGGGGTGGCCTGCCACAGGATCAGCGCTACTCCGCGGCGCAGCGGTGACAATTGGCACTACTTGGCGATACTCATGTCGGAAAGCCCTATGTTTTCACGTCACAAGTTATTAGGTTATTGCTTTCAAATTTGCTCTGCTCTGCTCTGCTCTGCTCTGCTCTGCTCTGCTCTGCTCTGCTCTGCTCTGCTCTGCTCTGCTCTGCTCTGCTCTGCTCTGCTCTGCTCTGCTCTGCTCTGCTCTGCTCTGCTCTGCTCTGCTCTGCTCTGCTCTGCTCTGCTCTGCTCTGCTCTGCTCTGCTCTGCTCTGCTCTGCTCTGCTCTGCTCTGCTCTGCTCTGCTCTGCTCTGCTCTGCTCTGCTCTGCTCTGCTCTGCTCTGCTCTGCTCTGCTCTGCTCTGCTCTGCTCTGCTCTGCTCTGCTCTGCTCTGCTCTGCTCTGCTCTGCTCTGCTCTGCTCTGCTCTGCTCTGCTCTGCTCTGCTCTGCTCTGCTCTGCTCTGCTCTGCTCTGCTCTGCTCTGCTCTGCTCTGCTCTGCTCTGCTCTGCTCTGCTCTGCTCTGCTCTGCTCTGCTCTGCTCTGCTCTGCTCTGCTCTGCTCTGCTCTGCTCTGCTCTGCTCTGCTCTGCTCTGCTCTGCTCTGCTCTGCTCTGCTCTGCTCTGCTCTGCTCTGCTCTGCTCTGCTCTGCTCTGCTCTGCTCTGCTCTGCTCTGCTCTGCTCTGCTCTGCTCTGCTCTGCTCTGCTCTGCTCTGCTCTGCTCTGCTCTGCTCTGCTCTGCTCTGCTCTGCTCTGCTCTGCTCTGCTCTGCTCTGCTCTGCTCTGCTCTGCTCTGCTCTGCTCTGCTCTGCTCTGCTCTGCTCTGCTCTGCTCTGCTCTGCTCTGCTCTGCTCTGCTCTGCTCTGCTCTGCTCTGCTCTGCTCTGCTCTGCTCTGCTCTGCTCTGCTCTGCTCTGCTCTGCTCTGCTCTGCTCTGCTCTGCTCTGCTCTGCTCTGCTCTGCTCTGCTCTGCTCTGCTCTGCTCTGCTCTGCTCTGCTCTGCTCTGCTCTGCTCTGCTCTGCTCTGCTCTGCTCTGCTCTGCTCTGCTCTGCTCTGCTCTGCTCTGCTCTGCTCTGCTCTGCTCTGCTCTGCTCTGCTCTGCTCTGCTCTGCTCTGCTCTGCTCTGCTCTGCTCTGCTCTGCTCTGCTCTGCTCTGCTCTGCTCTGCTCTGCTCTGCTCTGCTCTGCTCTGCTCTGCTCTGCTCTGCTCTGCTCTGCTCTGCTCTGCTCTGCTCTGCTCTGCTCTGCTCTGCTCTGCTCTGCTCTGCTCTGCTCTGCTCTGCTCTGCTCTGCTCTGCTCTGCTCTGCTCTGCTCTGCTCTGCTCTGCTCTGCTCTGCTCTGCTCTGCTCTGCTCTGCTCTGCTCTGCTCTGCTCTGCTCTGCTCTGCTCTGCTCTGCTCTGCTCTGCTCTGCTCTGCAGACAGCTGTCCAACGATTCACTTTTTTATGAAATTGTTGCTACCTTTTCTCAGCAATAATCACGGGTGTCGGAAGTCTCTGTTCTGAGTAAATGTTGCCAGTATGAATGACTGCGTTTCAGTGGCTGACGTCACGTCCCGGCCCGTCGGTGTCAGCAGGAGCTGAGCTGCGGGGGCTGGGCAGAGCTGCAGGAGCTGGGCAGAGTTGCGGGGCTGGGCAGAGCTGCGGGAGCTGGGCAGAGCTGCGGGAGCTGGGCAGAGCTGCGGGAGCTGGGCAGAGCTGCGGGGCTGGGCAGAGCTGCGGGAGCTGGGCAGAGCTGCGGGGGCGGGGGCGGGGCAGAGCTGCGGGGGCTGGGCAGAGCTGCGGAGATTGGACAGAGCTGTGTGAGCTGGGCAGAGATGCAGGAGGAGAGCTGCGGGGACTGGGCAGAGCTGCGGGGGGCTGGGCAGAGCTGCGGGAGCTGGGCAGAGCTGTGGGGGCTGGGCAGAGCTGCGGGAGCTGGGCAGAGCTGCGGGAGTTGGGCAGAGCTGCGGGGGCGGGGCTGGGCAGAGCTGCGGGGGCGGGGCTGGGCAGAGCTGCGGGGGCGGGGCTGGGCAGAGCTGCGGGGGCGGGGCAGAGCTGCGGGAGCTGGGCAGAGCTGCGGGGGCTGGGCAGAGCTGCGGGGGCTGGGCAGATGTAGACGCGTTTCGGACACGTTGCGTGTCGGTGTTGGCATGCCTTTCGCCGGGGAGTGGATCACCTCATCTCATCGGACGCACCATCCAAGTGCCATACGCCGTTGCGGTGCGGCGTGTCAGTGTTTGGCGGACTGTGTCTCGCCAGGCGCCGCTGTCTGAACTGTCTCGCGGCCCCCGTGGGCAGGTCTGCGCTGACGCTGGCCGGGACCGACGGCCGTGTGTCGCCGCCGCCGCCGCGGTCCTATCCCGTGTTTGTCTGGCTCGGCCCGTGCCCGGTGTGTTCCGGCGGGATCCGCTTCGTCGGTGGTGTTGATCTCAGCGGATCATTGGAGGATGTCTTTCAGTAACCGCCGGTGGTCGGAGCTGTGCTATAGAGTGACATCTGCCGGCAGCTGGAGGTAGTTTGATTACAGAGCTTCGCCGCCAGGGTTTCTATGACTTTTTGTGGCACAGAGTGTGTGGTTTTGATAATGTTGCGTTTAATTCCTGGAATTATTTGTGTAGTGAAGTTTTGATGTGAAATTGTTTCGTTTCCTCTGTAAAATACTGTCCGTAGATGTTCGTGGTTGCCGGTTTTGATGCACGCGTGTGGGATTTCACTTTCTGCCTTGGCTGTATTTCGTCTCCGTTCGATGTTTAAATTCGCGGGAAAAATACATGTTCTAATCATCTCATACAGTTGTCTTTTGTGTGCGTTTTTCAGGACGAAGGTCCAACTAGTTGGTACCTACGGAAATGCTATTGCACCTGCTATATTGTGGTATGATAGCTTTCCGAACAAAATAGCTGATCGATCAACTGACCGATGCCTAGGCGGCAGCATACCACAGTGGTTCGGTACCCGTCCACAGCCAGTAACTCGGCGGTGCCTATAGATGGCGGCATATGCGAACGTCAACCTTGTCGATCTACGGTCCATCACACCTACACATCGCTGGGGCATGACCCAGCGCCCTTGCCCACGGAAACACTTATTGAATTTAAAACGAACAAAAAATCGCAAATAATATTAAAGCATTTTAATAACAGAACAATATTTGTTGGCCCTGGTCGGAATTCGAACTAGATCGATGAGGCATCATCTAGTTCAAGAATAACCCCCAAAATCTAGGGAGTGTCTAAACAATCCAACCAGATTAGCAAAAAGTCATGCTCCGGCAACTCTGGGACCGATCTACTTGATTTCTTCACCAATCGATACGACTGGTCGGAATGGCGCCGTTTTGAGTTTTATGCACTTTGGTACAGTATAAGTGGACCAAAATTGAACCCGAATTGCCCCGTACCAATTTGCCGACGTCATGCTCCGAAGTCCGAACCTATGCGACCGATTTGGTCGGGGTCTTCCCATCGATCCGCCGTGGTCCAAAACGGTGCCGTATTGAGTTGTATTCACTTTGGTCCAATTTAAAGGAAATAGTTCACCTTCATCATGGGGTTTTGAACTGAAATAGCAGTTTTGTAGCCCGTATTGAGAAATTCTGATCTGGACTTTTCTTGGCTGAAAAGACTCCAGCTTATTGACTTCTTGGCGAAGGAATGCGGCGCATATATGATATACCGTAGCGTCTGAAAGTGCCAGCACTGCATGGAGCATGCGCAGACCAATAAAGCACGCCGATAAAATTTATAATTTACGACCTTCTGTCCTGAATTGGCGCGATGTAGGACCATTTTTGAAAAAAGAAGGAACTATTCAAAAATAAGTAAATCGTGTTCTGAATTTTGTAATCTCCAAAGGTGAACTATTTCCTTTAAACCTCGCCCTACGGGGGGGTTCTAAAACGAACCACCCCCCCCCCCCTGAGGTTTTGCTTGCATAACTTTGTAGACATGCGGTGCATTTTGCTGAAATTTTATGTAGCTAAGTATAAACAATTATACGTATTCTGTAAGGATTTCATTGAAATTGGTGGAGAAATGTGGGAAATAATGATGTTTTGATGACGATGATGATGTTGTGGAAAAACGATAAATGTTTGAAAAATCGTAGAAAACAGAGTTTTGAAGCAAATTGCAACGCAATTGAGCAATCATATAAAATTTAATTTTCTAAAGAATGGCAATCTCGAATTTTCGAAATTTTGAGGTTTTGACCCAAAAATGAACAAAAACCTTTTTTTTAAATCACCACAATCAAATTTTTGCAAAGATGTTAACAAATGGTATATATGTGAGAGAATCGAGTATGGACAATACTCAAACCAAATTTCAAAGAAATATCTCTATTTTGACTGAGTGATGCTCCCTAAGTGTAAGAAATTATGACGTCATTTTTTAATTAACTTTTTGGAGTTTTTTTTACCAGATACGAATAACTAATTACCTTTTCTGTATTTCTGAGACCAAACTGTCTAGGAACATGCCTTTTTATTTACATTTATCAATTTCTCATTTTGATGTTTTCTGACGGCAAACTCGCTGTTTCTGGACGTGGTCGAACGAGGTTATTCACTTGACCTGGAAGGTGACTCGTTGACCCGAAACCTCACAATTGCATACCGTTAGATTCCAAACATGACAGGCAACATGTTGGTTCTTACCGCGTTGCTTTATGTTGCTTGTTTGGAAGTTAACAGGGGGGGGGGGGTCTTTTTAGGACCCCCCCCCCCCCGTAGGGCGAAGGTGAAAAGGCTCCGTAAGGCAGGGGGCGGATACAGGGGGGCGGGGGGGCGGCCGCCCCCCCCCCCCCCAGGGCGGATACAGGGGGGGCGGCTACCCCCCCGGCCGCCCCCCCCCCCCCCCCCCCCAGGGCGCCTCTACGCGGAGCGCCGACGGAGCCTATATACGCGAAGCGGCGATGCATGATCAAAAACCCATGGACTTCCAAAACCTCTAAGAACCTCTATTTTTTTCTGAAAAACTCTATAATCCTCCGAAAATCTTCAAAAAACCTCTAGATTAACTCTAGAATCTGATCTCTCTTCTGTCTGATCTGTCTTCAGATTTTACGTAAAACCTCTAATTGGAAGCGCTGTCGTACAGCGTCCTGGAAAAAGGCGCCAGAAAGAGGCGCACCAGGCACCCGAGTTAGGTTAGGTGTATTTTGTTTGCTATTTTTTTTAGACATGGTGCGCCTCTTCTAGCGCCTTGACAGATTTTGCAAATCTGGCGCAGTTCAGTCTTTTCTAGCGGCGAGAATACCCGCCGAAGCGCGGCGCCGCACCTTCCAATGTTTGCTGAAGTCCTGTAAGAAGGTAGATTCATCCGGCGATTTGAGCGACATCCGGCGATTTGCCTCGTGTCAAAGCCTCGTGTGTTGTGACGAGTTATCGCACTAGATTGTGCCCAAAAAGAGTAAATAAACCATGAACGGTAATCTTCATAGAGAGAGAGAGAGAGAGAGAGAGAGAGAGAGAGAGAGAGAGAGAGAGAGAGAGAAGAGAGAAGAGAAGATAGAGATGAGAGAGAAGAGAGAGAGAGAGAGAGAGAGAGAAGAGAGAGCAGAGAGAGAGAGAGAGAGAGAGAGAGAGATAGAGAGAGAGAGAGAGAGAGAGAGAGAGAGAGAGAGAGAGAGAGAGAGAGAGAGAGAGAGAGAGAGAGAGAGAGAGAGAGAGAGAGAGAGAGAGAGAGAGAGAGAGAGAGAAGGAGAGAGAGAGAGAGAGAGAGAGAGAGAGAGAAGAGAGAGAGAGACGAGAGGAGAGAGAGAGAGAGAGAGGAGACGAGAGAGAGAGAGAGAGGAGTGAGATAGAGAGAGTGAGATATAGAGAGAGAGAGAGAGAGAGAGAGAGAGAGAGAGAGAGAGAGAGAGAGAGAGAGAGAGAGAGAGAGAGAGCTGAGAGAGAGGAGAGAGAGAGAGAGAGAAGAGAGAGCGGAGAGAAGAGAGAGAGAGAGAGAGAAGAGAGAGGAGAGAGAGAGAGAGAGAGAAGGCGAGCGAGAGAGAAGAGAGAGGAAGAGCTGTCGCTCGCTCGCCGCTCGGGCTCGTGTTTGCTCGTCGGTGTCGCGGCTCTGCTCTCTCTTCTCTCTCGCTCTCTCGCTCTTCTTCGCGCTGCGCCGGCCCACCCCAGGAACACCCCACTGTGTCCATGTAACAGCCGACCATGGCGCCCCCAATCCCGTAACCACATGCGCCCCTGAACCCCGGCCACACTGTGCGCCCCATCACCCTGCCGCCCCCCCAAGCCCACACATCCAGGAACCGCCCCTGCCGTAAGGCGCGGGGTTAAAGGAAATAGTTCACCTTCAACATGGGCATTGAACTGAAATAGCAGTTTTGTATCCCGTGTATGAGAACATCCTTATCTGGAACTTTTCTTGGCTGAAAAGACTAGCCGAAGATATTTGACTTATTAAGCGAAGGAATACGGCGCATCTCTGATGTACCGTACCGTCTGAAAGTGCCAGCACTGCCCATGGAGCCATTTATTCATTTATTTATTATATATTGACCTCGTAGTAGCCGTCCCCTATACATGGCCGAAGCCCTTCCTGGCACAGAGTCACACAATGCTGGCGTTGAAGTGGGTAAAAGACAAGCATCCAGTACAGTTAAAAGTCGAAATGAACATACAGTCTGCGTCAACATCAGATCAGCCCATCAGCGGCGATCGTCATCGTCACCAGACACCAGTCGCCTCTTCAATGCGCGCTTAAACACTGTGCTAGGCATGACGGTAAACTCAGGTGGCAGAGAGTTGTACTGGTCAGCGGTACGATACCACGAACTGCCTTTTACCCGCTGCTGAGCCGCGTATGTTGGGGAGACTCAGCAGGTCGTCTCATATGGGTGTTACGCCACGTGGTTGGGTCGCTCGCGGTTTGTACGGAATTGGACGGCCAAGAGACTCAGGCTGCCCAGTGCGACGGACCTTGTAGAGCAGTGTCAGTGTGTAATGGACGACCAAGTCCGGGGAATCCAGCCAGCGCAGGTCCTCTCGCACGCCAGAGATGTGATCGAATTTGCGCTTTCCAGAAATGATGCGAGCTGCAGAAAGTTGAATAATTTTTGGATGGTAGCCAGATTTTTTCCAGAACCGTTACCGTACACTGCGTAGTCCGTAGCGGATGTGCGAGAAGACCAGGGCCGAGACGAGGGTGGGGTAGGCAGCCGGGTTGGTAGGTAGTGACGTAGGTGAGAGGATGGCGGTCAGGATGCCAACACACCTCCGAGACAGCTGCTCAACGTGTGAGTCCCCAAGAAAGATAACCGGTCGAAAGCGAGACCGAGATTCTTGGCTTCGTTACCGGGGACGAGGTCCGTGCTGCGAAATTTAACTGTGAACGAGGGCATGTTGCGTAAGTTTTGCCGAGTGCCGATAGGGAGAAGCTCAATTTTTGTTTCGTTTACTTTAAGACCGCTTGACCGAAAGTACGCGTCCAGGGGAGGATAGGGCTGCTTCCATGTCACCGATCAGGAGCCGGAAGGGCGGATTTTTGGCCAGAGACGAGAACCTGGGTGTCGCCGGCGTATTGCGTGACAAAAGCGCCAGCGGCATGCAGGCTGAGGTCATTTGCAAATACAGTAAAGAGTAGCGGGCCGAGAGAGGAGCCTTGGAAACTGCCTGAGTGATTTGGACGAGATATGCCGATACCAATGTTGAAGAGAGACTGACGCTCTGCGTATGGCCGGACAGGTAGTTATCAAACCAGGAAGTGTCGATGCAGTAAAGCTGCAATTTGGTTAGCAGTTTGGCATGATCGATGACATCGAAGCAGCGACTCAAATCGATAAGACAAAGGAGCGAAATTTTATTTTGATCCATGGCGGAAAAAACGCGCGGTCTGAGATGTTGATGAGGGCTGTCTCTCGTAGAGTGCCGAGGCCTGAAACCGTGCTGGGATTGGGGGAAGAGAGAGAGATGGTTGGATGCGAGGTAGGTGGGTGGAGCTGGTGCTGTACCACCTTCTCCACTACCTTCGCCATGACAGGAAGGATTGAGATGGGACGGAAGTTGGAAGGATTGTCAGGATCCCCGGACTTGTGTATCGGGTGTACCAGGGCATGCCTTCCAGGACTGCTGGGGACTTCGTTTAAAAGTGATGCTAGAGTTGATGATGTGCAGTAAAAAAAGGCCGATGGTGTCGAATGAAAGTTTAAAAATGCGAATGCAAAGACCGTCGTTTGCCACACGCGGATGTGTTGTGCATGTTAAACATGATGAGGTGTAAATTACTGAGGGTGATGGGTTGCAGGGTAAAAGCGCAGGCGCCTACGCGCGGCAGCCGCACCGGCACCTCCTGGACCGGCACCGAGCGCGGACACCTCTGCGGCCACCCGTGGGCCGACGCCGACAAAATTCATGACGTCGGGAGTGACAGCTGGAAGCACGCCCCGGCTTGGTCGCTTGTCAGTGATGATGTGACGCATGGTGCCGCCAGAGGGCGCTAGGGCCATCGTCACGGGATCCTGTCGGGTGATATCGCACCTGCTGTCCGCACGAATTGCTGAGGCGCACCTCCCGATTGAGCTGGCGGTACTCAGTGGAGGCGTGCGCAGACCAATAACGCACACCATAAAATCAATAATTTACAACCTTCTGTCCTGAATTGGCGCGATGTAGGACCATTTTTAAAAAGAAAAAAAAGAAACTATTACAAAATATAATAAAATCGTGTTCTGAAAAAAAATTCCGAAGTGAACTATTTCCACAACCGTGGACCAAAACCGCCAAAATCGTTGCCGGACGACGTCATGCTCCGAACCACTGTGACCGATTTGGGCGGGTCGCGGGGTCTACACCATTCGATCCGGCCGTGGTCCAAAAACGGTGCCGTTTTGAGTTTTATCCACTTTGGTCCAATCTAAGTGGACCAAATTGGACCCAAAACCGCTTAAAAACGTTGCAGACGACGAAAATTTGGTCCACTTAGATTGACCAAAGTTGATAGAACTCAAAACGGCACCGTTTTGGACCACGCCGGATCGAATGGTGAAGACCCCCACCCCAAATCGGTCCCATAGGTTCGGAGCATGACGTCGGCAACGATTTTTGCGGTTTGAGTCCAATTTGATCTAATTACATTGGACCAAATGTGGATAAAACTCAAAACCGGCACCGTTTTGGACCACGCTGTATCGAATGGTGAGAGACCCCAACCAGTGGCGTACCCAGGATTCACTCCAGGAGGGGGCAATTTTTGCTTAGGGGAGCACCCAAAACAAACTCACCGGATTTGGCCCACTATATTTTTGAAAGGGCATATTTTCACCATTTTTTCTTTAAAAAT
>JAXIVJ010011859.1:0-42137 GCA_036785665.1 Chirona hameri | reverse complement strand
ATATATATATATATATATATATATATATATATATATATTATATATATATATATATATATATATATATATATATATATATATATATATATATATATATATATATATATATATATATATATATATATATATATATATATATATATATATATATATATATATATATATATATATATATATATATATATATATATATATATATATATATATATATATATATATATATATATATATATATATATATATATATATATATATATATATATATATATATATATATATATATATATATATATATATATATATATATATATATATATTATATATATATATATATATATATATATATATATATATATATATATATATATATATATATATATATATATATATATATATATATATATATATATATATATATATATATATATATATATATATATATATATATATATATATATATATATATATATATATATATATATATATATATATATATATATATATATATATATTGAGAAAACAAATTAGTAAAATCTTAGTGTCGGGACAGCGAGGCGAGGCAAAACTCCACAAGAGGCAGGTGGCGTCGCTAGTCGTTACCACAGCATCCGGGTAGGACGCACATGACATACAGAGCTTCCGGCAGCCAGACTGACAGATTTCCTCAGTGGCCGGCCGTCAGCCAGACATACCCCCTCAGCAACCCGCAGCGGCGGATTATTCTGATCCCATGTCAGATAGCGCGCTGTCAACGCTGGCCAGACCATCTCTCTCTCGGACTGATACCGCCGCCACCGCCGACGCGATGTCAAGGACAACCCGCGGTACGGCGCTGTCTGAGAGGGATGAACGACACGTGACGCGCCGCCGGGGGGGGGGGGGGGGGGGGTCGAATGACATCGGACAGTAGCGGAGGTGATATGTTTTACATGCCGGGCACGAGGACCGGTGACACATCTCCTGAGCTGAAGAAAACGCTTTCACTCCATGAGTGTTTCACAATTTCACTACGTTAGTTTTATCTTCGAGGAAAAAGTGTGTGATTGATTGCGATTCGTGTCGGTGACATGATAAGGTACGAGTGAGACTATAAAGCGAATCCTCTCACAGATGCAGCTTGCGTGACAGGATAAGGCACGAGTGAGACTATAAAGCGAATCCTCTCACAGATGCAGCTTGCGTGACAGATGCAGAAATTTGTCAGCATGAATCGCTCAGGATCTTCAATAGAATACCACGTTTTTCCCGGCGATTATTCTGTATTCTATCGTTCAGTAGTGTTATGGTGTAGTCGGGCGCTACGACTAGCTGACCCAAAACTTTTTGAAATACCTGCGGATATCTAACCTTCAGTCACAGGTATCATGATGTGACACAGACATCATACCTAACCAGACACAGGCATCATCATCAAGTCACAGACATCAGGATGTGAATTCGAGCTAACAGGATTTACGTCTATCCGAATCCATTCAACAGTCAACCCATCGCGAATTTACTAGAATGCCGCAAAACACCCCAGCACCTGTGTGGCCTTGCGGTTTGCCTCGCCATATCAGACGGATATGGCGAGACAAACCGCAATACGGATTGCACGGGGTAATCACACACTTAGCGGTCAGCCGGGCACCGCAGAATGTACCCCACGTGTGCCAGACGTACCATCTGAAGCTGAACGAGGAACGGGAGCGGGAACGGGGGGACGGGGGACGGGGGACGGGGGGTGCAGAACAGACCCGGCGAGCAATCCGTGGGCTCGCGTATTGTATGCGGGCCGGGACTCGGCCCACACCATTGTGTGTAACTGGACTGTGACCGGGCAGGACACAGAGGGCTGTTGATTTGGAGGGTGCATTCTCCGTCACGCTTCCGAAGGGACTCCAGTGCACGAGCTGTCAGTACGCAGACGCGGAGGGTTCAAGTCGGTCATCGCACCCATTGCGTGACAGCCGCTATGTTTCTGTTCCGTGACGACGTACGGATTAGGTGCAGCACGGAACTTAACTAAAGCCGGAACTAAGCCGTGCAGCAACACCAAAACAAATCACGATTCGTGAATCATGGCGAATAATGAGATGCGAACTCCTGTGATTAATCAACGCGTCAGCGCGCTATACGTTACGGGGAGAGCCACAACTGCCACTTGTTTGAACGTCCAGCTGCCTTCTGGCCACACAAATGGCCTCATGAAATCGTGCATCATCGGCTCTGAGATGCGGTTCTTAAAGGGAATGTTTCACCTTTGGGTTGGTTTTGAACTGAGATAGCCATTATCTTTAGCAGTTATTGAAATGTCGAAAATACTAAGGTAATTTTCCCCGAAACTTAGCCGTTCTTAATCAATTTAATTTACCATTTGCAAAATGGGGTCGAGGTTAGTGCCGCCGCTGATTGGCTGACAGCCACTTTGTCAGCCAATCCCACTTTGTCAGCCAATCAGTGGCGGTCTATAGCTCAATAATGACATCATCATCCCCAATGTAAAACCTTAATTACGAGCGAGCGCGAAGCGCTCGCTCGTCCTCCCGTGGTGTATGGGAAAAATTGGATTATGAGCGGCCCGGCCCGGCCCGGCCCGGCCCGGCCCGGCCCGACCCGACCCGGCCCGTGGCGACGCTTTTGAGAAGCTCATATCTCTGCAACCGCACGTCTGATTGACTAGCGGATTTATGTATTCACCATGGCCAGCTCATTATGTATGCAGACGACGCGCAACTTATTGATGCGGATACTCCGGCTAACGTTGGTGACCTCCGTGTCAGAGTGGAGACCACGCTGGACACTGTCCTAAATTGGTTTACGCAAAATCGTCTCATAATTAATCCCACTAAAACAGATCTTTTGGTTGTGAAATCTAAGAGACTTTCCATTGACTAAAGCCAGACTTGTCAATGATTCAATGTGAATCGACTACTTTTGATTGAATCATTCTTATTTCAAATGAATGATTCATGAATCGATTCACCTCATGCGCAAACCTGTTGTGAGTCACTGATTGAATCATTCATACAGAGAAAATAGGCTGATTGAATCATTCATTGCTCAAAGAATCATTCTTTTTGGTCGAACAGCATAAACTGTCCACAAAATATGCCAGCGGCCCAGCATTCATCTGTGGACAAACTGCCCTGTGGACAAACCAGGCACTTAAAGGAAATAGTTCACCTTCAACATGGGGTTTTTTAACTGAAATAGCAGTTTTGTAGCCCGTGTTGAGAAATCCCTATCTGCAACTGTTCTTGTCTGAAAAGACTCTCCAGCCGAAGATATTTGACTTTTGGCGAAGAAATGCGGCGCATATATGATATACCGTACCATCTAAAAGTGCCAGCACTGCACGGAGCATGCGCAGACCAATAACGCACACCATAAACTTAATAATTTACGACCTTCTGTCCTGAATTGGCGCGATGTAGGACCATTTTTGAAAAGAAAAAAAGAAACTGTATTAAAAAAATATAATAAAATCATGTTCTGATAAATTTTCCGAAGGTGAACTATTTCCTTTAATGGCCAATTATATGAGTTCTGTGTCCTGCGCTGTAGCCTGTAATTCATCTATGCGTAAAGAAAGCGAGGCTTTGTGTCCAACTCCAGTGGGCACAAAGCCACTGTTCAATCAGCCCTAACTAGGGGAATACCTTGGAACTGGTAGGGTTAGGGGTAGGTACCTAAATACTTAGAGAAGGTAACTAACTCATACTTTGGTTCATACACCACACAGTACACGCACACCTTTTTCACACGAAAAGTTAGCAAAAGGTACCCACCTTTCCTAATTTCTAGGCTATAACCATATCAAAAACTAAATCATAAACAAACATTTGCATGACCTCCGCATGTCCCAAATATCACTGTCGCATCGGCGCCGCTTTATTCCACATCATGCTTTATACAAAATAATACCTAATGAAAAATCAAAATAAATGTTCTATTCGCTTAAAAAAGTGAAACGTAAAGTCATTAATGCTTTTGGAACTTGGAATTTGCAATTATAGTAAATATTATAAATATCATTTTATAATCAAAATAAACAACACGCGTGTCCAATTGGCTCACATTCACATTCACATTCGGAAACACATTCGCGGACTATTTGGATTGGCTTCAAAATTGGTACAAAATTGGTACACATGGTAATCACGACCTAGTGATCATTCTGGTAAAATCTTAGAGTCGCACATTCAAAATCAAAGGATTTAGAGCAGGTCATATGTTTAAGGTCAAACAGCAGACTATTCTGATGTGCATGCAAATGGGCACACAGGTAGAGCATGACCTCCCTATCACGCTCATAAAATCTTAGAGTCGCACATTCAAAATCAAAGGAGTTAGACAAAGGAGTCGACACTTCCCTTTAATGTTGAGTGATTGAATCAAGATTGAATCATTCATTATGGTAATGTTGAGCGATTGAATCATGATTGAATCATTCAGTATGGTAATGTTGAGTGATTGAATCATGATTGAATCATTCATTATGGTAATGTTGAGTGATTGAATCATGATTGAATCATTCATTATGGTCCGTGAATCACTGTGAATCGATTCATGACAAATATGAATCATTGACAAGTCTGACTAAAGCTTTGAAATCTGTTTTGGATCGCACAACATCATACCTTCTTGTTCTGTTAAGGTCCTCGGGTAATATTAGACTCTGGTTTAAATTGGGAACTCCAAATATCTGCCATCGTCAGGCGTTGCTACAGTATACGGGTGGGATTGGCGAAGCTGAGCCATCAATTACCACCCGAGACAAAACAGACCATAATCGAAGGGCTTGTTCATCCCCACATCATATACTGCCCGACTGTGTGGGGAAGCTGCTCAAAAACTCAAAAGTATAGAATACAGAAGGCTTTAAATTGTGGTGCCAGGATCATCAAAGGACTGAAAAGGTCACAACACATTTCGCCCGCTTTAAAGTCACTTGGGTGGTTTAAAGTAGAAGAGCTGCTGACTGAACGTGACTTTGTGGTATTCTACCAGATGCTGAGGTCGCCGAAGTCGCCTGACCATCTGCGCGAACGTGTGTTGCTTCGTGCAAACGTATCCGACCGGACCACGCGGGGATCAGAGAGCATGTTGCTGTAAACTCCACGCGTGCGCACGGAGCTCGCTCGCCGGGCATTTCTATGTCGAGCCACCACCGCCTGGAACCGTTTTACCCGCGCGGCGCTGGGGGGTAAATTTTACCCCCTCTCCCGGATTTTCTCAATAACTTGAAAACTATGAAAGATATCACAGTGAAACTTATGGTACCTTATGGTGCATTAATTCTACGTCTTCTGCTAAAATTTTGTTGAAATTCGTGAAATTTTTGGGAGATATTGACGTTTTAGTGCCGTCATGTCATGTCATTTTTGGTGTGAAAAAAACGTTAAATGTTTGACAAATCGTAGAGCATAGCATGTTATTGAAACTCGCAAATGAAAGGCGTCAAAAGACAGAGAATAACATTGTCTTTAAAATGGCTATCTCGGATTTTCAACATTTTTGATTTTTGACCCCCAGAAATGCAAAAAACTGATTTTTTTTGGAAGAATTTCCACAAAGTTTTTTTAAAAAAAGATTTAAAAAAAAAACGGAAGAAATAATAGAGAACCAAGTATGAGCGATGCTGAAACCAAATTTCAAAGCAATATCTTTATTTTTGACTGACTTATAGCTCTCGAAGTATAAGTATCTCTTAACGTCATTTTTTTAATTTGCGTTTTTTGGCTTTTACTGACCAGATACAGACAAATACATGCCACCACTGTATTTCTAAGACAAAACTAGCCTAGAAACATGCAATGTTTATTTAGATTAATTGATTTAAAATATTGTCCTTACAATGACCTGACCTTGACCTGAGGACCATTATATGGGGTCAGACTGTGCAAATGGCTGCTTCTATCGAATTACACGTGTAAAATAACCCATACAACATGTGTCGCATGGCTTTCGTAGACCTGTGACCTTTTGTGACCTGATCTTGACCTTGACCTTTGCTTACAATTTCACTTTTACTTATGCAGGAGATGCATTATACAGTTGGGAGCACTTTGTGAGGTAATAGTTGCAATATAAGGCTTTGGATGGAAAGTATAGCCCAAAACCCCAAATACTTAAATTTTGACACTTGACCTGACCGTGACCCGACATGTGACCTTATTTTAAGAATTTCGGGTACGCGTTAGATTCTTCTCACTGAGAGCTTTTGATCGCCGCCTTGCGCGTCTCACTGCGGTTATTGGTTCGGAAGATACGAGGGGGGGGGGGTAAAATTTACCCCCCCAGCACCGGGCGTTCGGATGGAGACCCCAGCGCCGCGCGGGTTAATCCAAGGGTTCCGGGTTCGAGTCTGGCTACTGGCGCAAGTCATTCGGTTCCCCGCCCCAGAGGGGGTGGTTCTCCACCCCACTCGCGGCGGCATATAGCTATAGACTTGACTACGAGGTGGGCGAGAACCACTTCCCTCCACACCCCACCCCACCCCCCCCCCCCCAAAAAAAAAATGGAACCGTCTACCGGCTCAGCTTAAGATAGTCGAGTCGCCCGGTTTTTTCACTCGGGTGTACTGAGATGGCTAAAGGGTGATGGAGTGTAGTGATTTTAAACGTGTTTATTGATTTGTGCTTATATAATTGTGTTTACTGTGTTGACTTTGAAATCGGAAGAGCCACGATGTGGAGATTTTTACGAATACATACATACATACATACTTCTTTGCTAAGCAGCCCCATCTAAAAAAGCAACCCCATCTAACCTACCCTGTTTGAGACCAGTGCCGACTCGTGTGGGTGACTACCACTGCGCGTGGCGCGTGCCGCGTGAGGGGTGTTGAAAAGTATTTTCTCGCAATAACTCCGCAACGGATGGGCAGATTATGTGCAAATTTCGTGTGTGGTTAGGGACCTCTCAGCCCCCACTTTCCCACAAGTCAAAGGTGTGTGCCTCTGCACGTGCGCACTTTTTTGTATCTCAGAAACACTACTTGCCCGATCGAGTTGAAATTGCCCATACATTTCCTTCGCGCTCGCTCGTTCATCGCCAACTACGGCGCCTTACTGGTTTGTATAAAGTCAAGTAACTTATCGAGAGCAAAAATATCACTATAGTTTTCAGCAGCACTTACTTCATATTTTCGACTACAACCAGCGTATATTTGACAACTTTCAGAAAGGGAAAAAATTCCCTTTAATGAGTTTATAAAAATCGTTTGGTTATCGTACAATTTTGGATATAAGAACGTTACACGATCAAAAGGCAACCCATTGATCTCATTTAGATCCAAAGTATTAAATACTCAGTGTCACGATGCTCAACTTAAATACTGCAGACTAAAAAAACTACATCAATTTCGAACCCAACGTTACTTACACTAGCGGGCTAAAAGTTGAAATCTCACTTTAATTGACATTAACCTGTGCACTGCCGCGGGTTCGCGCCAACCACGAACTGCCCGGGAGGGGGAGGGGGGATTATGTCCCCGCCCCCCCCCCCCCCACCTAAGATCTCGAAAACCACGCAACGTAGCGACAAGCGACGGAAAACGGCGTTAGATAGCTCGAGACAAACTCTATCGAAAGCATAGCGTTATTGTTTAGGTCAGGTCAATATTGAGGTCAACAGAGGTCAACAATGGTCAAATTTCGGCTATATATGGGTGTCTTAAAGGGAAGAATGACATTTTCCCATCAAAATGGAGTAAGCACTTCAAATCGACAGACGAGGCCAAAATATGATGTAAATTCATCGCATTTTGCATATAAAAATTCGTTCCGAGAGATATTTCAAGTTAATCTTGATAAGCGTTCCACACTTTTAACGACCGGTACTTGCAAGAACTTTTAGGTTTCCATCCAACTCCGGGCTTTTCCCGTATTGTTTTTTTTACGCATTGGTGTGGAAAAATATTTTGCGTTCTGCTTGTTGATATTATATATTCGCCCACCATTTACAATTAACAACCATTGCAAAAACTGGCAATTACATCGGAAGCTCATCGATGCACATCGTCGGCGACCTATTTAGTGTCGGCGAGATCTCAGAGGCCATGATCTCAGAGGTCACCTAATGACCCAAAACCTTAAAATCGGATATCAACGGCTTCCTCTCGTCACAAGCAACACGCTCGTCTTTGAATCGAAGCACTAGCTCAATTAGGGGCGAAACGCTAAGCGGGGGGGGGGAGGGTCGTACCAACCCCACCCCCTTACCCGAACACGTAGTGATTTTGCCCCACCCGGGCGAGGGTTAAAGGGAATGTTTCACCTTTCTGAAAGTTGTCAAATATACGCTGGTTGTAGTCAAAAATATGAAGTAAGTGCTGCTGAAAACGATGGTGATATATTTCTCTCGAAAAATCACTTAACTTTATACAAATTAAGTTATTTTAATTTGGGATGATGACGTCATTATTGAGCTATAGGGCTGTTAAGTGGTGACGTCATGGTTCCAACAGCTGACTGCGCTAATGTTGATAAGAGCTTCATCAAGAGCAACGATTGCGGAGTACCTGCTGTCAGTTTGCGTACGAAATTCACTGGATTAGCTAAACCTCTATCGATATTTGCATTTTATTTCATTTATTTAACGATAATGCATTGCATCTACTAAATAACCGACATTAACTTTTATACTACTAAATTATATTCCACTCATACTCGTGTTAATTGGTTAGAGCTGCTGCGAGGAACATTATTATTATGATTAAAACCATTAGGGTTGATGACCTTAACCTCGATTTATAAAAACGTTAAATTACTGATAGACTGTATTGATATTTCGGCCACAGGCCTTTGTCAAAATTACATGAGTGAATACAATGTTTACATGATTGACAATGACACAAAATATACATCAATTTCGAACTAGTTTGCAGGAGCTGCCGTCTGATGGCGAACATCAACCCTATTTTGTATCATTGTCAATCATGTAAACATTGTATTCACTCATGTAATTTTGGCAAAGGCCTGTGGCCGAAATATCAATACAGTCTATCAGTAATTTAACGTTTTTATACATCGAGGTTAAGGTCATCAACCCTAATGGTTTTAATCGTGTTAATTGTTTTGTATTTGTTTTATTTTCTTGTAACACGAGTGCCTGCGTTTTGATATGCATTGTTTCATTTTGTGACTAGATAATTCGTGCATATAAAACGCTCATTCTTGCGTTTCATTCTTTTGTCTCATTTTGTGACGTCACTGACAAGATAATTCGTGCATATAAAACGCTGATTTTATTTAGTAGCTCACCGAAGTTTTCCGCTTTTCCTTATAATTCCCTAACATCAATGCAGCCAAAAATGGAACAAAATGAAAACATGCATATAGTTTTATTCCACCACATTATTTTTTGGCGTCGGAAAACAATAAGTGTACCAGAATTGAGGCTCAAATTGAATCCCCTATCTCTAAACCATTAGCGCAGTCAGCTGTTGGAACCCTGACGTCACACTTAACACGCGCCCTGGAGGGGGGGGGGGGGGGGGGGCGAAATCCGCCCACCCCTCCGGTTTTTCGAGAATAGCGTAAACACGGCGGCGCTACAAACCTGTTCAAAAATGAACTTTCCACATTATGTAAATTTTTTGGCCTCGGGTCATCTCAGGTCAGGTCACCAGATCAGGTCACGTGATGACCTCAACTCCAAAACGTTTGCAGTAGTACCACAGCTACAGTTTTACGCCGATCAGTTTCAATCTTGCAGGACTTCATAGGGTCATAGATACCAACAATTTGTTTATCTCGGATTTCTAATATCGGTGACCTAAGGTAAGGTCAATTTTGTGACCGCCAACACTGTTTTGTTAATAACTATCGACATAATTAAGATAGAGAAGAGAAAATGGTACCAATGTGTTTGTCTCGTCGCGACACGTCTCCCAATATGCAACATGACCAACTTGGGACACCACTTGACCATGACCTGAGGTCAAATTTCTCAGTTGACCTAACCCGGTCACCATGAATATGATTCGAAGCGCCTTGACGATACAAACGCAATGGCGTAAATACTATTGCTTTATCGTTATTGGGTAAAAAGTTATTTGCGAGAAGAAAAAAATGGCAAAAAAATCTCCTTTTTGACATTTGATGACTTCTGGAGCCTAAACTATTGACCTGAGCTCAAATCTGAGGACACCTGTGTCGATTGCATATTGCAAGGGCTTTCTATTTGTTTTTCTCGTTTGCTGCTAACTATCATAGTTCCCGAGATATTTGGGGGTGTTCGAAGCGAAGTCTTGAAAACTTGAAAATCTGACCCTTGATGACCTTTGGTGACCTCAATATTGACCTGAGAAAAAGTGAACAAAATACTTTCGAAAGAGCTTGTATCCAGATATCTAACGTTGTTCTCCGCTTGTCCCTACGTTGCGTGGTTTTCGAGATAATAAGGGAGGGGGGGGGGGGGGGCGAAGTCCGCACCCCCTCCAGGACGTGTAATTATCAGAGGCCCTTCAGGGCGCGTGTTAACAGCCCTATAGAGAGCTATAGAGAAAACATTTACCTTGCCAAAATATGGCACAATCTTTCAGACAATTCTGGCGACTTAAATACAAACATTGTGGAACTGTGTCTTCTCCCGCACATAACACAATAATGAGTCCGAGGCATTGCGATAGCTCAACATTTTTTATATTCTTTTTTAAATCCATAACTGAGACTTCAAACAACGCGAAAAACTTCAACTTGGACCCAGACTGGTTATTGATTCGACACTGATTAAATCGATTGGAATCGTTCAATCAAAATTCCTTGAATACAAAAAAAATATTGTTTCACCACCAGATCTTTTGATTCATGAATCGCAATTGAATCAAACCCCGCATCAAATCAAGGCTGATTGAATCAAAAGGTTTAACGATTCTTAACGATTCAAGTGCACTGGTAAATTGTGCAAATACATGCAGTTCCAGTGGCTACATTCATTTATACTGAAATAGTATTGCTGTAATAATGTTTTAATGATCATATATGTATGTATGTTTCCATTTGTATTGATTTGACATACATTCACCACATATATTTAAATGTTGAATCAAACGTGAATCGATTGAAACATTTGTTTTGATTCTTTGAATTGTAAAGAATCAATTATCAAAATTGTATCCGTTAATCGAACGGTGATTGTATCATTCAGATTCCAAAATGAATCATGATTGAATCGTTCCAAAAAAGTTGAATCAATAACCAGTCTGCTTGGACCGCAACATATCGCGTTGGCCGTTGTTTACATCGTACTCACCAAGGTTCGAAAAATACAGGTCGTCTGACTTCCAGGACTAACAATCTTGAAGTGGCTGTCAGCCAATCAGTGCAGCGGCGGCACTAGCCTAGACCCCATTTGGCAAATTCGAAAATCAATTGCTTAAAAACGGCGAAGTTTTTGGGAAAATGACCTTAATAATTTAGACATTTCAATAATGGCCAAAGATAATGGCTATCTCAGTTTAAAACTAATACAAAGGCGCAACATTCCCTTAATAAAACCGTATATATCTCGCTAACTAAAAGAGCTAGCGACGCGTGAAAAAAAACGTTCGAAAGATAATTAAATTTTCTGCCACTAAAGTTTATCCGAATTGACCTAAGGTTAATAGTTAGGTCAGCAGAAGCCATTGAACTTGAAACATTCTAAAAGTCGCCGAATTGTGATGAAGGAATGACTTTTGACAGAAGCAGTATAGAGTAAAATAGTTTTCACCAATGTGTTTGTCTCGTCGATACGCATCGAATGATATATTGGGTGTCAAGGTCAACTTCAAGGTCAACTTTTACATAAATTTATTTGTCTCGACAAGCCAAATGCAATGGTGAAACCCCCATTGCTCTACCTTGATTTAGTAAAGATATATTGAATACAGCAGACTGGTTATTGATTCGACTCTGATTGAATCGATTGGAATCGTTCAATCAAAATCCCTTGAATCAAAGAAGAATCGATTCACCACCGGATTTTTTTATTCATGAATCATGATTGAATCAATACCCGCATAGAAACAATGCTGATTGAATCACAAAGACTGTGCAATGCTAATTCAATGGTGGGTCAAACGTGATTTGATCAAAAAATGTTGTGATTCTTTGAATCGGAAAGAATCATTTCTCAAAATGGTTATCCATGAATCAAACGTTGACTGAATCATTCATATTTCTAAATGAATCATGATTGAATCCTTCCAAAAAAGTGAATCAATAACCAGTCTGGAATACAAGCCATTCTTAACCTGGGGGTCACCTGAGTTGACCTCGTAGAGGTCAAAGAACAGAAATGTAACAAGGGGCTTTGCATTTGGCACAAAAGTGGATATGGCAAACACTGGTGACATTTAGTCATTTCAAATGGACTTATACGTGTATTCATTTTTCCCCATTGACTTATAATGGGGAGGTCACGAAATCGACCTGACCACCTTAGGTCACTGATATGAAATTTTGTAGATAAATGAATTGTAGGTACGTATGACCTGATTATATCCTGTGAGTTTCAACCCGTTCGGTCAATCACTTTCGCTGTGGCACGACCTCAAACTTTTTTTGGAGGTGGGGTCACTTGACTGGACCTGGTGACCTGACTTGAGATGACCATACGTCAGACATGTCACACCATGTGGGTAATTGATACCCAAACATCTCTGCAAAATTTGGCGGCGCTGTGCACCGCCATTTTCCCGCTATTCATGAACAACCTCAAGGGGGTGACCCCTCCCCCCGTCAGTGCGCGTGTTAAACTTTAAAATCCGGCGTTAAAAAACATGTCTGATTATAATGATTAGTCACTATTTTAATCCACTATTATCTTGCAGAAAAAAAAATCGCGCGATTCATACCGGCACCAAACACCAGTGACGTGACTTACCTATGCATCCCTCCTCGCGTCCGAAGCCGAAGTGGTCGGTCAGACAGGCGGAGCAGTTGACCCCAGTGACACCGGTCCGACACTGGCACTGACCCGAGCTGGGGTCGCACAGCGGCCCCAGGCTGCCGGCCAGGTCACAGAAACACTCCAGGCAGTCGGCCTCAACGTTCCCGCCCGGGTTCTGTAAACGGACAGGCGTAAAGTCAATCGGCGTAATGGGGTTCTGTAAACGGACAGGCGTAAAGTCAATCGGCGTAATGGGGTTCTGTAAACGGACAGGCGTAAAGTCAATCGGCGTAATGGGGTTCTGTAAACGGACAGGCGTAAAGTCAATCGGCGTAATGGGGTTCTGTACACGGCCAGGCGTAAAGTCAATCGGCGTAATGGGGTTCTGTAAACGGACAGGCGTAAAGTCAATCGGCGTAATGGGGTTCTGTACACGGCCAGGCGTAAAGTCAATCGGCGTAATGGGGTTCTGTAAACGGACAGGCGTAAAGTCAATCGGCGTTATGGGGTTCTGTAAACGGACAGGCGTACAGTCAATCGGCGTAATGAGGTTCTGTAAACGGACAGGCGTAAAATCAATCGGCGTAATGGGGTTCTGTAAACGGACAGGCGTAAAGTCAATCGGCGTAATGGGGTTCTGTAAACGGACAGGCGTAAAGGCAATCGGCGTAATGGGGTTCTGTAAACGGACAGGCGTAAAGTCAATCGGCGTAATGGGGTTCTGTAAACGGACAGGCGTAAAATCAATCGGCGTAATGGGGTTCTGTAAACGGACAGGCGTAAAGTCAATCGGCGTAATGGGGTTCTGTAAACGGACAGGCGTAAAGGCAATCGGCGTAATGGGGTTCTGTAAACGGACAGGCGTAAAGTCAATCGGCGTTATGGAATTGGGGCAGCAAATAGGGCGTGATTAATCATTTGGTGGGTCAGCGTCTTCCCTGCTTCAACCTCTTGCTAAATTTTACCTATTCCGGTTTTCAATCCAAAATATATCTTTAATTTCGGTATAATATCGATTTAACTTTGAGGGACATAATCCCATAAAATGAGTGAAACTCCAATTTCTCGGTCGAAACATGTGCATTTATTTTATAACACTCATAAGAGGGTACCGAAACGCATCTGGAGTCTGCATGTGTCTGCATACTTAAGTTTATACTATCCAATTTCCGTCGTAAAATGTCAGAATCAGCGATGTAAGCCATCGATAAAAAAAAACATCAGGCATAATGATCAAACCGGGGTATAAAACTAACCTGGCAGCGGTCACACTTGGTGCCGATGAACAGCTCCTTACACGAGCACTGGCCGGTCTCGTGGTCACATATCGGACTGGTCGAGCCGAACATACCGCACGCACAGGCTGTGGACGAGGATACGAAGTTATACGAGACCTCACGTCATTCATTTCGCCCCGATAAATATATGCTGTAACACAACAATAATCATCATCGAAGTACGTTTGAGCTTCAATGTGAGTATATACAACATTGGATTGGTTTGAAATAATTTGAGACGTGTCTGTGCATAATTGCATAGGTGGGCACCGGTCCGTTACTCTGTTACTAACGAAGTTACTTTTTTGAGTAACTAAGTAACGGACTCGTTACATTTGTTTTACAGTAACGGACCGAGTAACGGAAGTTACTTTCGTGGTCCATTACTTACATCGTTAATTTTAGTCCGTTATTCCGTTACTCCGTTACTCAGTTACTCCGTTACTCCGTTACTCAGATACTTTTTCCTATACTTGTTTCTCTTCACGCCCGGGTTTATTCGCACCAGCACAATTAATGCCTTATACACGTACAAACAAAAAATCGAATGTCATATGGCGTAAAGGGCTGCCAAATATCGTACCTGTTGGGCTGTTGCTTAATGCGGCGCAATGCGCAATGACTGCCATAAAGGTCGCTGTCTCCCGATCCCAATGACTGCGATAAAGGTCACTGTCTCCCGATCCCGATGCCGCGAAACGTTGACAATGTTCGTCAGCTGATATAGGCCGGCGGCAAGCTGGCGGCACTAGTTTATGGTAAAGGCGAGCTTCGAGTAACGAGTAGCGAGCCTCTGGGAATTACACGCACTGGAGAGGGGAGGGGGGGGGGCGATTCCGCCCCCCCCCCCGTAAGATCTCGCCCCCCATAAGAGCTACAATAACGAAATGTGTAGGGCAGGGAGGTTCTGTGGGGAATTCTGTTTGCCGAAATTTGCATAACCCTATCCCTAGGTCTATATCTTCGAGGTCAAATGGGGTCAAAACTGCAAACAATTTGTTTAGCACTTTGCTCCAGAAACCCCAAAATATCTCGAGAACTATGATAGCTAGAAACAAACCAAAACAACAATCGAAAGCTCTTGAAATATGCAATCGCCATGGTGTCATCAAAATTTTAGCTCAGGTCAATAGTTTAGGCTCCAGAGGTGATCAAAAGTCAAACAGGCTATTTATGGTAAAACAGTTTTTTCCCAAATAACTTTTTACCTAATAAAGATAAGGTCATAATTGTTACGCTATCGTGTTCGTCTCGCCAAGGCGCTTCGAAATATATTCATGTTAACCAGTTTAGGTCAACTTAGAAATGTGACCTCAGGTCAAGGTCAGGTGGTGACCCAAGATGGTCATGCTGCATATTTGGAGACGTGTCTCGACGACACAAACACATTGGTACCAGTTTCACTTCTTATATCTTCATTCTGTCTGCATTGGTATCACTTCGTTTTACAAAAGTAACGGAGTAACGGAGTAACTGTAACTTACATTACATTTTTGGACGATGTAAAGGAGTAACGAGTAACGAGTTACTGTTTTGGAGTAACGGCGGAACGAGTAACGAAGTTACATTTTGCAGTAACGGTGCCCACCTATGCATAATTGCAATCGGTTGTGCCAAAGCCAGTGGAATCTCAGCCTTCCATCCGGTGTTCGCATGTTAGACATTAACGAATTTAAGCCGTTAAGTTGTATGCAAGTATTGAGAAATAGCCGCACCTACATGTAGGATTTGAAGGACATGCGACGCAAAAAAACGTCCCACCTTAGAAAACGTTTTGGAAACAAAGCAAAACAAAACTAAAACGTCAATGCTCTATAATTCTCCAATGACGTCATCATGATGTCATCACCACTCACGGCGGCACTCGGCGGTGTCGGCGTCGGCGTAGAAGCCGTCCTGGCAGACCTCACAGTGCCATCCGGCGGTGTGGCCCTGACAGAGGAGGCACTCGCCGGTGACCGCGTCACAGGCACCGGGGTCGGCCAGGTCAGCCACGCCACTGCAGTCGCACGGTTCACACGTGCCGCCCGGCGACAGCGGGGAGCCGTAGTGGCCAGGCCCGCAGCTGGAAACACAGATAGGGCGTGGTCAGACGACACAATGAGGTCAAACGACACAGAAGAGGTCAGACGACACAGACAAGGTCAGACTACACAATGAGGTCAGACGACACAGAAGAGGTCAGACTACACAATGAGGTCAGACGACACAGAAGAGGTCAGACGACACAATGAGGTCAGGCGACACAGAAGAGGTCAGACGACACATTGAGGTCAAACGACACAGAAGAGGTCAGACGACACAGAAAAGGTCAGACTACACAATGAGGTCAGACGACACAGAAGAGGTCAGACTACACAATGAGGTCAGACGACACAGAAGAGGTCAGACGACACAATGAGGTCAAACGACACAGAAGAGGTCGGACGACACAGAAAAGGTCAGACTACACAATGAGGTCAGACGACACAGAAGAGGTCAGACGACACAATGAGGTCAGGCGACACAGAAGAGGTCAGACGACACAATGAGGTCAGACGACACAGAAGAGGTCAGACGACACAATGAGGTCAGACGACACATATGAGGTCAGACGACACATATGAGGTCAGACGACACAATGAGGTCAGACGACACATATGAGGTCAGACGACACATATGAGGTCAGACGACACATATGAGGTCAGACGATACAGAAGAGGTCAGACGATACAGAAGAGGTCACATATGGGGAGGCAGGCTGAGACGGGTTACAGGAATCCGCAGATCGAATGACTCAAACAATGGTTGACGATACTGAGATTAGATGTGATTGTTAAAGGAACGAGATGTCTTTATCACTTACAAATGTAGTGATTTGTCGTTACGTTTATCTCGTTATCTCCTGCAAGTCACATTCCTAGAATTCAGAGGACAATTGATCGCAGTTACAATAACAAGGTTACTACAGCTAAGTTAAACCAATCACTGAATCAAGCCTGTGGACGATAAAGGATGAGTCTTCCTTGCCACACAAACCGATACGAGTCAATTTGAATGAGTGAGCGTAATCAAAATGTAATCGCTATGCACGACCAATCATGTGCCAGTTGCCGCAGTCCGAATTTGGAAGCCATTCCTTTCAATCACGTCCGCATGTAAGTAAAATCCTTCCCGCGTCCTTTTCTACCCACCGTTCGCAGTGCCTCCCCTCGTGTCCCGGCGGGCAGCTGGTACACACGTAGTCCTCCCCGTCCGGCTCGGACCGACAGTTGGCGCTGAAGTCGCCAGAGGAGGACAGCTCAGTGGGACAGGCGCACGGCCGACAGGCGTCCGGCGTGCCGCGGTGGGCGTTACCATAGTAACCAGGAGCGCACAGATCGCAGTTGTCTCCAGCGGTGTTGTGGAGACACGCCTGCGGAGGAGGGCAGTCATTGTGATGGCATTGTGGTAGGTGTGGAGACAAGCCTGCGGAGGAAAGCAGTCATTGTGATGGCATTGTGGTAGGTGTGGAGACACGCCTGCGGAGGAAAGCTGTCATTGTGATGGCATTGTGGTAGGTGTGGAGACAAGCCTGCGGAGGAAAGCAGTCATTGTGATGGCATTGTGGTAGGTGTGGAGACAAGCCTGCGGAGGAAAGCAGTCATTGTGATGGCATTGTGGTAGGTGTGGAGACAAGCCTGCGGAGGAAAGCAGTCATTGTGATGGCATTGTGGTAGGTGTGGAGACAAGCCTGCGGAGGAAAGCAGTCATTGTGATGGCATTGTGGTAGGTGTGGAGACAAGCCTGCGGAGGAAAGCAGTCATTGTGATGGCATTGTGGTAGGTGTGGAGACAAGCCTGCGGAGGAAAGCAGTCATTGTGATGGCATTGTGGTAGGTGTGGAGACAAGCCTGCGGAGGAAAGCAGTCATTGTGATGGCATTGTGGTAGGTGTGGAGACAAGCCTGCGGAGGAAAGCAGTCATTGTGATGGCATTGTGGTAGGTGTGGAGACAAGCCTGCGGAGGAGGGCTGTCATTGTGATGGCATTGTGGTAGGTGTGGAGACAAGCCTGCGGAGGAAAGCAGTCATTGTGATGGCATTGTGGTAGGTGTGGAGACAAGCCTGCGGAGGAAAGCAGTCATTGTGATGGCATTGTGGTAGGTGTGGAGACAAGCCTGCGGAGGAGGGCTGTCATTGTGATGGCATTGTGGTAGGTGTGGAGACAAGCCTGCGGAGGAAAGCAGTCATTGTGATGGCATTGTGGTAGGTGTGGAGACAAGCCTGCGGAGGAAAGCTGTCATTGTGATGGCATTGTGGTAGGTGTGGAGACAAGCCTGCGGAGGAAAGCAGTCATTGTGATGGCATTGTGGTAGGTGTGGAGACAAGCCTGCGGAGGAAAGCAGTCATTGTGATGGCATTGTGGTAGGTGTGGAGACAAGCCTGTGGAGGAAAGCAGTCATTGTGATGGCATTGTGGTAGGTGTGGAGACAAGCCTGCGGAGGAAAGCAGTCATTGTGATGGCATTGTGGTAGGTGTGGAGACAAGCCTGCGGAGGAAAGCAGTCATTGTGATGGCATTGTGGTAGGTGTGGAGACAAGCCTGCGGAGGAGGGCTGTCATTGTGATGGCATTGTGGTAGGTGTGGAGACAAGCCTGCGGAGGAAAGCAGTCATTGTGATGGCATTGTGGTAGGTGTGGAGACAAGCCTGCGGAGGAAAGCAGTCATTGTGATGGCATTGTGGTAGGTGTGGAGACAAGCCTGCGGAGGAAAGCAGTCATTGTGATGGCATTGTGGTAGGTGTGGAGACAAGCCTGCGGAGGAAAGCAGTCATTGTGATGGCATTGTGGTAGGTGTGGAGACACGCCTGCGGAGGAGGGCTGTCATTGTGATGGCATTGTGGTAGGTGTGGAGACAAGCCTGCGGAGGAAAGCAGTCATTGTGATGGCATTGTGGTAGGTGTGGAGACACGCCTGCGGAGGAGGGCTGTCATTGTGATGGCATTGTGGTAGGTGTGGAGACAAGCCTGCGGAGGAAAGCAGTCATTGTGATGGCATTGTGGTAGGTGTGGAGACAAGCCTGCGGAGGAGGGCTGTCATTGTGATGGCATTGTGGTAGGTGTGGAGACAAGCCTGCGGAGGAAAGCAGTCATTGTGATGGCATTGTGGTAGGTGTGGAGACAAGCCTGCGGAGGAAAGCAGTCATTGTGATGGCATTGTGGTAGGTGTGGAGACAAGCCTGCGGAGGAAAGCAGTCATTGTGATGGCATTGTGGTAGGTGTGGAGACAAGCCTGCGGAGGAAAGCAGTCATTGTGATGGCATTGTGGTAGGTGTGGAGACAAGCCTGCGGAGGAAAGCAGTCATTGTGATGGCATTGTGGTAGGTGTAGAGACAAGCCTGCGGAGGAAAGCAGTCATTGTGATGGCATTGTGGTAGGTGTGGAGACAAGCCTGCGGAGGAAAGCAGTCATTGTGATGGCATTGTGGTAGGTGTGGAGACAAGCCTGCGGAGGAAAGCAGTCATTGTGATGGCATTGTGGTAGGTGTGGAGACAAGCCTGCGGAGGAAAGCAGTCATTGTGATGGCATTGTGGTAGGTGTGGAGACAAGCCTGCGGAGGAAAGCAGTCATTGTGATGGCATTGTGGTAGGTGTGGAGACAAGCCTGCGGAGGAGGGCAGTCATTGTGATGGCATTGTGGTAGGTGTGGAGACAAGCCTGCGGAGGAAAGCAGTCATTGTGATGGCATTGTGGTAGGTGTGGAGACACGCCTGCGGAGGAAAGCAGTCATTGTGATGGCATTGTGGTAGGTGTGGAGACAAGCCTGCGGAGGAAAGCAGTCATTGTGATGGCATTGTGGTAGGTGTGGAGACAAGCCTGCGGAGGAAAGCTGTCATTGTGATGGCATTGTGGTAGGTGTGGAGACAAGCCTGCGGAGGAAAGCAGTCATTGTGATGGCATTGTGGTAGGTGTGGAGACAAGCCTGCGGAGGAGGGCTGTCATTGTGATGGCATTGTGGTAGGTGTGGAGACAAGCCTGCGGAGGAAAGCAGTCATTGTGATGGCATTGTGGTAGGTGTGGAGACAAGCCTGCGGAGGAAAGCAGTCATTGTGATGGCATTGTGGTAGGTGTGGAGACAAGCCTGCGGAGGAAAGCAGTCATTGTGATGGCATTGTGGTAGGTGTGGAGACAAGCCTGCGGAGGAGGGCAGTCATTGTGATGGCATTGTGGTAGGTGTGGAGACAAGCCTGCGGAGGAAAGCAGTCATTGTGATGGCATTGTGGTAGGTGTGGAGACAAGCCTGCGGAGGAGGGCTGTCATTGTGATGGCATTGTGGTAGGCGTAGAGCCCGAATCATTGGAAGAGTACGATGTAAGGCATTTCAATTAAATCTCCAGATAAAGCTGCGTCGACGTATATAGACATGGTCTTATGCAGTTGAACCGGTGACATAATTATGGCTCACCGCAATGTCGCCATAAGTCCAACAACAAAAACATGAAGGCAAATGACATGCACGCCGTCTGTGCATGTCACGCCCTATGGTGGCCGTCACGCCGTCTGTACATGTCACGCCCTAGGTCTCGTCCGTAGGTCTCCGTACTCACACTGCACTGTCCGGTGTACGGGTTGCAGTCGGCTGCGTGGCCGTGACAGTCGCACGGCACACACTCGCCCCTGTACAGCGTGGCGTTCAGACGACGGTAGCCAAAGTCGCACAGCTCGCACGAGAGGCCCGCGTACCCCGGCGGACACTCGCACTGTTCGACGGAGGTGGTGCGCTCCGAGCTGACGGAGCTCTCAGACGCGATCTTCAGCACAAAGTCGTGCAGACTGAGGACATGGGGGAACGAGCGTCAGAGTCGTGCAGACTGAGGACATGGGGGAACGAGCGTCAGAGTCGTGCAGACTGAGGACATGGGGGAACGAGCGTCAGAGTCGTGCAGACTGAGGACATGGGGGAACGAGCGTCAGAGTCGTGCAGACTGAGGACATGGGGGAACGAGCGTCAGAGTCGTGCAGACTGAGGACATGGGGGAACGAGCGTCAGAGTCGTGCAGACTGAGGACATGTGGGAACGAGCGTCAGGCATGAGTTTACGGAAACTCAGAAGAAAATAAAGCCGAAGTCTGATATGCCAGCCGGCGGATTTAATGTTATTGGTGTTCTAATACAAACAGTGATTTACATCGATAATTGCTAGACACATTTAGGAGCGACATACTAATGTTCGAACTTTGATGATGAATGATGTTTATGATGATTTGGGTTTATGAGCACACCGACTACTAAGGTCATACGGTACCCATTTCGATGATAAACGCCCTGTATTTCAAATGATCTTCCTAAAGTAACTGAGTGACACTTTAGCGACACATTAAACCCTAAGCAAACTATGTGTGATAGTCCTAAGAGCGCTGTTTAATTAACAATTAAGCGCGCTGTACCTTATTACTCCTACCCTGCCATTTTGGCACCTCGGTGGCTGACTAACCAGACTGATGCTAACCATGTATGGATGTCGTTTTCTATAGGCCTGGTAGGTCCAGGACCCTACCAATAATGCCACATTTTAACATCAGGCCTTGCAAGGTACATCTGACCTTCAAATCTCTAAAGTTAGCATTGGGGCCCTACCAATAATTTTCAGAAAACGCCGCCCCTGCTAACCGCAGCCACTGATAACTCACCCGCCCTCGATCTGGTCGCTGTGGTACTTGGCCCTGACCAGCAGCCGGGTCATGTTGCCCAGCACGCGCATCAGGTGCCGGCGGCTGATCGGGCCTCGGTCGTACTTCTCCCGCCTCCGCCGCGCGATCTTGTTCACCTGCCCAGCCGGGATGGGTACAATCTCAGACGGGGAGGGGGGAGGGGCGGGGATACCGATCCACCTCAGACGGGGGAGGGGCGGGGATACCGATCCGTCTCAGACGGGGGAGGGGCGGGGATACCGATCCGTCTCAGACAGAGGAGGGGCGGGGATACCGATCCGGGGAGGGGCGGGGGAGGGGCGGGGATACCGATCCGTCTCAGACGGGGGAGGGGCGGGGATACCGATCCGCCTCAGACGGGGGAGGGGCGGGGATACCGATCCGTCTCAGACGGGGGAGGGGCGGGGATACCAATCCGTATCAGACGGGGGAGGGGCGGGAACACTGGATACAATCTCAGACGGGGGAGGGGCGGGGATACCGATCCGCCTCAGACGGGGGAGGGGCGGGGATACTGATCCGCCTCAGACGGGGGAGGGGCGGGGATACCGATCCGTCTCAGACGGGGGAGGGGCGGGGATACCAATCCGTATCAGTCGGGGGAGGGGCGGAGACACTGGATACAATCTCAGACGGGGGAGGGGCGGGGATACCGATCCGTATCAGTCGGGGGAGGGGCGGAGACACTGGATACAATCTCAGACGGGGGAGGGGCGGGGATACCAATCCGTATCAGTCGGGGAGGGGCGGAGACACTGGATACAATCTCAGACGGGGGAGGGGCGGGGATACCGATCCGTCTCAGACGGGGGAGGGGCGGGGATACCAATCCGTCTCAGACGGGGGAGGGGCGGGGATACCGATCCGTCTCAGACGGGGGAGGGGCGGGGATACCAATCCGTCTCAGTCGGGGGAGGGGCGGGGATACCGATCCGTCTCAGACGGGGGAGGGGCGGGGACACTGGATACAATCTCAGACGGGGGAGGGGTGGGGATACCGATCCGTCTCAGACGGGGGAGGGGCGGGGATACCGATCCGTCTCAGACGGGGGAGGGGCGGGGATACCAATCCGTCTCAGACGGGGGAGGGGCGGGGATACCAATCCGTCTCAGACGGGGGAGGGCGGGGATACCGATCCGTCTCAGACGGGGGAGGGGCGGGGATACCAATCCGTCTCAGTCGGGGGAGGGGCGGGGATACCAATCCGTCTCAGACGGGGGAGGGGCGGGGATACCGATCCGTCTCAGACGGGGGAGGGGCGGGGACACTGGATACAATCTCAGACGGGGGAGGGGCGGGGATACTGATCCGTCTCAGACGGGGGAGGGGCGGGGACACTGGATACAATCTCAGACGGGGGAGGGGCGGGGATACCGATCCGTCTCAGACGGGGGAGGGGTGGGGATACCGATCCGTCTCAGACGGGGGAGGGGCGGGGATACCGATCCGTCTCAGACGGGGGAGGGGCGGGGATACCGATCCGTCTCAGACGGGGGAGGGGCGGGGATACCGATCCGTCTCAGACGGGGGAGGGGCGGGGATACCGATCCGTCTCAGACGGGGGAGGGGCGGGGATACCGATCCGTCTCAGACGGGGGAGGGGCGGGGATACCGATCCGTCTCAGACGGGGGAGGGGCGGGGATACCGATCCGTCTCAGACGGGGGAGGGGCGGGGATACCGATCCGTCTCAGACGGGGGAGGGGCGGGGATACCGATCCGTGACCACTCAACAACGCACAATGGTGTTTCGTTTGTGAGTGGATCTGGCAGGAAATGAAAATTTGTGCACATTTTCCAAATATATACGTTATAAGCGGAGTATTTATTTGCACAGTATGACCGAATATTTTGGTGGGATGGATTTGTTTTATCAATACCGGCGCTAAACAGGGCTTAGTGTACGAGATGCAGTTGAACGCTTACGCACAATGAACAACATTTTTCCTCTCTTAAAACTACACAGTCAAACCAGTCGAGTGATCATATATGTAGTTAATATACAATTACGCTACACCAGACAGGTATGGTGCGCTCGATTACAGAATCAATTTCGCGATGCCTGATAACGAACTCCATCGTTAAAGGAAATAGTTCACCTTCAACATTAGTTTTAAACTGAGATAGCAGTTTTGTAGCCCGTGTTGGGAAACCCCTATCTGCAAGTTTTCTTGACTGAAAAGACTCCAGCCGAATATATTTGATTTTTTTGGCGAAGGAATGCGGTGCTGGCGAAAGAATGTGGTGCTGGATCTAGCCCGGGCAGAGGCTATACCATCAGCCAATCTGCTTGCAGCTGGTGCTAGCAAGCGACCGCCGGCCGCCGGTTGGCACGTCTCTAATGCGAGTCTATCCTTACGCGACGACTTTCGAATCTGATTGGCTGAACCATTTTGTAAATTCGCGTGACGTCAGGACTCAGACTCAGAGAGTATGCATATAGTTTTGATAAACAATAATAATGTACGGCCTTCTGTCCTGAATCGGCGCGATATAAGGTAATTTTTGACAATATAAAAATAAATAGTATTAACAAATATAATCAAATCGTGTTTGGGAAAATTTCCCAACGTGAACTATTTCCTTTAACCAGTCCCGAAAGCCAGTCTAATACATAGACCACGCGGCTGTACCTTGGTGGACATCTTGTACCAGTTCTTCTTGGTGAGCAGTGCGTTGATGTTGGCGTTGCCTCCGTGGTACATGTTGTGTCCGTAGCCGATACGCAGACCGTCACCCTGAAGCACAGAGAAACAAGCGGCATTTGGTATTTCATAACAAGCGATTTATCGTCTAGATAAATAACCTTAAAACGGGGGGCAGTTCGAATTCAATACGAGCTGATGACAGCTGCAATATCAAATGCGCAAAGCCATTTCTAAGAAATATTTTCCTTCTCTTTCTCTTACTCATATATTTACCATTTATGCAGCCTGGGTATGACCACCATCAGGGACATCACCACTCTTCTGCCAGTTGCCCCTCTATCAAGGAAGATATGACACGTGGCACCGGTCATGACCGATAGGACACGCATCGGTAACAGAACCGATCATATTACACGGCACCGATGCTTACGTTTCTCCTTTTTTTGCGGCAGCTAACCAAAAAGTTAAAGCTAGTAAGAAACCGTACTGACATAGAAGAAACCGTAGAACTAGAAAGAGACCGCCGGACACATCTCGTCACCACTGACCTCCAGTATAACATCCGGTCCCTTGATCGGCCTTCCAGCTGTATCTCCGCGCCGCACCACCCAGGACGTGTGGAACTGCAGCGGCTGGCCGTAGCTGTAGACCTTCAGCCCGAGCAGCTCCTGCGGCGCGCGCCAGTAGTAGCCGCCGAGGTCGGCCATCTCGTCGTTGGCCACCAGCTGGGTGGTGCCGTCCATGTAGGGCTCCGTCTCGATCGCGCCGTCCAGAGACACCGCCGTCCACGGCACGATGGTCGTCACCTGGTGACGTCATACGGGGTCAGCTGTATACAGAGCCGTCCAGAGACACCGCCGTCCACGGCACGATGGTCGTCACCTGGTGACGTCATACGGGGTCAGCTGTATACAGAGCCGACCAGAGACACCGCCGTCCAAGGCACGATGGTCGTCACCTGGTGACGTCATACGGGGTCAGCTGTATACAGAGCCGACCAAGACATCGCCGTCCACGGCACGATCGTGGTCTCCTGACGGGGGTCATTGTGACGTCATACATCTAACCCGAGTGACGTCATCGTCCACGGCACGATGATTGTCCCCTGGCGGGGGTCATCGTGCCGTGTGACGTCATACTATGTCCAGGGTCAGCTGTATAAGGAACCATCCTCCTATCTGGTGGCAGTCCATGCTTAAATCCGAATTACAGAAGGTACCTGGACACGAGGCAGTTCAGTGCAATGGAACGAGATAAAAAGAGCAAAAAAGAGGAAACATAAACCTAAGACCCCCCAACACACACACACCCACACCCACACCCACACCCACACCCACACCCACACCCACACCCACACCCACACCCACACCCACACCCACACCCACACCCACACCCACACCCACACCCACACCCACACCCACACCCACACCCACACCCACACCCACACCCACACCCACACCCACACCCACACCCACACCCACACCCACACCCACACCCACACCCACACCCACACCCACACCCACACCCACACCCACACCCACACCCACACCCACACCCACACCCACACCCACACCCACACCCACACCCACACCCACACCCACACCCACACCCACACCCACACCCACACCCACACCCACACCCACACCCACACCCACACCCACACCCACACCCACACCCACACCCACACCCACACCCACACCCACACCCACACCCACACCCACACCCACACCCACACCCACACCCACACCCACACCCACACCCACACCCACACCCACACCCACACCCACACCCACACCCACACCCACACCCACACCCACACCCACACCCACACCCACACCCACACCCACACCCACACCCACACCCACACCCACACCCACACCCACACCCACACCCACACCCACACCCACACCCACACCCACACCCACACCCACACCCACACCCACACCCACACCCACACCCACACCCACACCCACACCCACACCCACACCCACACCCACACCCACACCCACACCCACACCCACACCCACACCCACACCCACACCCACACCCACACCCACACCCACACCCACACCCACACCCACACCCACACCCACACACACACACACACACACACACACACACACACACACACACACACACACACACACACACACACACACACACACACACACACACACACACACACACACACGCACGCACGCACGCACGCACGCACGCACGCACGCACGCACGCACGCACGCACGCACGCACGCACGCACGCACGCACGCACGCACGCACGCACGCACGCACGCACGCACGCACGCACGCACGCACGCACGCACGCACGCACGCACGCACGCACGCACGTACGCACACACACACTGTTGAGTAACGAACATTTATATATGCCCGCATATCACGAAGTGCCAGTACTAAGAACAGAAACCTAGAACTTCATAAATGTCTACTCTCGTGCCATAAGCTTCATTATTATATCACACCCTTCTAAGGTCACTATCTGAATGTTTCAGTCGGAGCACACTAGGCGGCGGGTGCCGGGACAGGAGTTAGGAGCCAGGGAAAAAAGTTACGTTTTCGACGCCGAGGTAGGTACTGCTGCATATGCTGGTCAGGCCGAAGCAGAAGCACTCGGTGCAGCCGTCCGGGTTGTCCGCCTGCAGGTTGAAGTAGCCTGGCTTGCAGCTGTCGCAGCGCGGCCCGCGCACGTGCACCTGCGGAATGACGCCACCGAGAGGTCTGGTCAGGCCAGGATGGACAGGAGGGTTTTTAATGACGACACAGGGATATCTGGTCAGGCCAGGATGGACAGGATGGTCTTGAATGACGACACAGGGATATCTGGTCAGGCCAGGATGGACAGGATGGTCTTGAATGACGACACAGGGAGATCTGGTCAGGTCAAGATGGTCTTGAATGACGACACAGGGATATCTGGTCAGGCCAGGATGGTCATGAATGACGACACAGGGATATCTGGTCAGGCCAGGATGGTCAGGATGGTCATGAATGACGACACAAGGATATCTGGTCAGGCCAGGATGGTCATGAATGACGACACAGGGATATCTGGTCAGGCCAGGATGGTCATGAATGACGACACAGGGAGATCTGGTCAGGCCAGGATGGTCAGGATGGTCATGAATGACGACACAGGGAGATCTGGTCAGGCCAGGATGGTCAGGATGGTCATGAATGACGACACAGGGAGATCTGGTCAGGCCAGGATGGTCAGGATGGTCATGAATGACGCCACAGGGATATCTGGTCAGGCCAGGATGGTCATGAATGACGCCACAGGGATATCTTGTCAGGCCAGGATGGTCAGGATGGTCATGAACGACGACACAGGGAGATCTGGTCAGGCCAGGATGGCCAGGATGGTCATGAATGACGACACAGGGGGATCTGGTCAGGCCAGGATGGCCATGAATGACGACACAGGGATACCTGGTCAGGCCAGGATAGCCAGGATGGTCATGAATGATGACACAAAGATATCTGGTCAGGCCAGGATGGTCATGAATGACGCCACAGGGATATCTGGTCAGGCCAGGATGGCCATGAATGACGACACAGGGATATTTTGTCAGGCCAGGATGGCCAGGATGGTCATGAATGACGACACAGGGATATCTGGTCAGGCCAGGATGGCCAGGATGGTCATGAATGACGCCACAGGGATATCTGGTCAGGCCAGGATGGCCGTGAATGACGACACAGGGATATCTGGTCAGGCCAGGATGGCCAGGATGGTCATGAATGACGACACAGGGAGATCTGGTCAGGCCAGGATGGCCAGGATGGTCATGAATGACGACACAGGGAGATCTGGTCAGGCCAGGATGGCCAGGATGGTCATGAATGACGACACAGGGAGATCTGGTCAGGCCAGGATGGTCATGAATGACGCCACAGGGATATCTGGTCAGGCCAGGATGGCCAGGATAGTCATGAATGACGACACAGGGATATCTGGTCAGGCCAGGTGGTGGCGGTGATAGTAGCGACTAGCGTTGCCGCTGGTGGTGATGAGTGGGGTTTACTCGCATGGTATACAGACTGCTGAGGTCATACAACAATTGCAGAGAGGGACCTTCAGAGATGAAAATGACCCGGCTTCGAGTACTGCCAAGTTAGCAAGAAGGTAGACATACAGTGCTCGTGGGCCTCTTGCTTGCAAGTTACCAAAATATGCGTCGCAATTATGAGAATCCGACATTAACACAACTTTCGCGTAACTGTTGGCGGTTGACAAATATTCCGTGAGCTCAAATGACGGATGTACCTACTAGGACCACATCACCACTCGTCGCAGTGACTGACCCTGACGACACCGCCCGCCGCCTACCTTGCAGAGGCAGCTGTTTCCCTCGCACTCGGCGTCCACGGTACCGGCCTCGTCACACGGACACGCCTCGCAGCGCGGGTAGTTCCGGTAGCCACGGGCACACTGGTCACACCGCTCTCCGGAGTACCCCTCCCTGCAGATACAGGAGCCGGGCACCTGACGACACAACAGGACATGTTACCACGGGCACATTGGTCACACCGCTCTCCGGAGTACCCCTCCCTGCAGATACAGGAGCCGGGCACCTGACGACACAACAGGACATGTTACCACGGGCACACTGGTCACACCGCTCTCCGGAGTACCCCTCCCTGCAGATACAGGAGCCGGGCACCTGACGACACAACAGGACATGTTACCACGGGCACACTGGTCACACCCCTCTCGACAGATACAGGAGCCGGGCACCTGGCGACACAACAGGACATGTTACCACGGGCACACTGGTCACACCGCTCTCCGGAGTACCCCTCCCGACAGATACAGGAGCCGGGCACCTGACGACACAACAGGACATGTTACCACGGGCACACTGGTCACACCGCTCTCCGGAGTACCCCTCCCGACAGATACAGGAGCCGGGCACCTGACGACACAACAGGACATGTTACCACGGGCACATTGGTCACACCGCTCTCCGGAGTACCCCTCCCTGCAGATACAGGAGCCGGGCACCTGACGACACAACAGGACATGTTACCACGGGCACACTGGTCACACCGCTCTCCGGAGTACCCCTCCCTGCAGATACAGGAGCCGGGCACCTGACGACACAACAGGACATGTTACCACGGGCACACTGGTCACACCCCTCCCGACAGATACAGGAGCCGGGCACCTGGCGACACAACAGGACATGTTACCACGGGCACACTGGTCACACCGCTCTCCTGAGTACCCCTCCCGACAGATACAGGAGCCGGGCACCTGACGACACAACAGGACATGTTACCACGGGCACACTGGTCACACCGCTCTCCGGAGTACCCCTCCCGACAGATACAGGAGCCGGGCACCTGACGACACAACAGGACATGTTACCACGGGCACACTGGTCACACCCTCTCCCGACAGATACAGGAGCGGGGCACCTGACGACACAACAGGACATGTTACCACGGGCACACTGGTCACACCGCTCTCCGGAGTACCCCTCCCTGCAGATACAGGAGCCGGGCACCTGACGACACAACAGGACATGTTACCACGGGCACACTGGTCACACCACTCTCCGGAGTACCCCTCCCGACAGATACAGGAGCCGGGCACCTGACGACACAACAGGACATGTTACCACGGGCACACTGGTCACACCGCTCTCCGGAGTACCCCTCCCGACAGATACAGGAGCCGGGCACCTGACGACACAACAGGACATGTTACCACGGGCACATTGGTCACACCGCTCTCCGGAGTACCCCTCCCTGCAGATACAGGAGCCGGGCACCTGACGACACAACAGGACATGTTACCACGGGCACATTGGTCACACCGCTCTCCGGAGTACCCCTCCCGACAGATACAGGAGCCGGGCACCTGGCGACACAACAGGACATGTTACCACGGGCACACTGGTCACACCCCTCCCGACAGATACAGGAGCCGGGCACCTGACGACACAACAGGACATGTTACCACGGTCACACTGGTTACACCCCTCCCGACAGATACAGGAGCCGGGCACCTGACGACACAACAGGACATGTTACCACGGGCACACTGGTCACACCCCTCCCGACAGATACAGGAGCCGGGCACCTGGCGACACAACAGGACATGTTACCACGGGCACATTGGTCACACCGCTCTCCGGAGTACCCCTCCCGACAGATACAGGAGCCGGGAACCTGGCGACACAACAGGACATGTTACCACGGGCACACTGGTCACACCCCTCCCGACAGATACAGGAGCCGGGCACCTGGCGACACAACAGGACATGCTAACACGGTCACACTGGTCACACCCCTCCCGACAGATACAGGAGCCGGGCACCTGACGACACAACAGGACATGTTACCACGGTCACACTGGTCACACCCCTCCCTGCAGATACAGGAGCCGGGCACCTGACGACACAACAGGACATGTTACCACGGGCACATTGGTCACACCGCTCTCCGGAGTACCCTCCCTGCAGATGCAGGAGCCGGGCACCTGACGACACAACAGGACATGTTAACACATACGCATCAATTACTTTCACTTACGCACAGAAACCCATGGCAATGCTATGCAACAATAACAGAAAAGACAGTCTTAAAACTTAAATAGCATAGAAGAAAAACACCCGAAATCGACTCCTCACGTACTCGCATGAGAACTTCAGCAGAAGTTTGCACTTCTAATCCACCATAGTGTATTGTTGCGTGACTGGCATTTTCTTATTCAGCTTGATGAGCTGAAGCATGTGTCGTGCCACTTTTATCTGACTGACTCAAAACGTTTCCACGGTCATTGTCTCAGAACACACAATTACTGCAGAGGGCTCGCACATTCCACCAGGCACGGGCCGCGGCCTACCTGTCCGTTCTTGAGCAGGCTGTCATCCGGCACACAGTCGCCGGTGGCGCCCTCTGCGTCACACCGGCAACGCCGGCAGGGCTGCGGGTCGTCCCGGCGCACCCCCGCCGGACGGTAGTAGCCCGACAGGCACGACTCGCAGTTGATGCCGGTGGTGAAGTGCTGCAGACATTTTCAAACACTGGGGTAGTGCGGGTCGGCGGGGCATAAGACGCACACGGTGGTGCGTAAGAAATGTGTCAAAAATATCAGAACAAGATCAGTAGAATCATTGGATATGCGTAGTTTTATATTTGAAACGTTTTTTTCTTCTTCTTTGTGGCGTTACTTTATGTAAATATCCACACTTCGCTTTTAGAACCGATTGCAGTTACGTTATATGTTAAAGAAGAACATCAGTCAAGATACAAAAATGTGATCATTTTTGCTTAAACAGGTCTGGCAAGTTTTCATGACATTGTTTCACTGTAACACTTCTCGTCACCGAGGCATAGGCGTACCCAGGGGGGGGGGGAGCTGGCAATTGCCCCCTCCTGAACGTGCCCCCTTTGGTCGAAAAAATGAACGATTTTCTATTTTTGAAGAAAAATGCTGAAAATATGCCCCCTTAAAAAATATAGTGGGCCAAATCCGTTTTTTTTTTTTGGTGGGGGTACTTGATGCCCCCTGAGCAAAACTTGTCCTCTCCTGGAGTGAATCCTGGGTACGCTACTGCACCGAGGTTGTAACAACACACTCTAAACTACCTGACAGTCGAGACAGACACCACCTCCCTCGTAGTGGCCGGCCATGTTGACGCTCTTCTTCTCTCTGGCCACGTCGTCGTCAAAGTAGCACTCCTCCGCGTGTCCGTGGCACTGGCACTTCTCACAGGCGCCGGGGAAGGCGCCGCCCGGAGACCACGGACGCTGGTTGTATAGAGGGCAGCACTTGTCGCAGGTGGCGCCACATGTGTTGTGGGCGCACTCGCACTGTTGATCCTGCAAAAGGCAACCGGTTGGCATTCGCGTTAAACCCAGCGGCAATGCTGATTTTTGTGGCCAGAAACAGGTTTTTGGGCGTGTTGGAAGCACGCTATATTTTGTATGAGGTCTAGACTACTTGGCCAAGTCAACAATACCAAGGGCGGAACGTCTTAAAAGCTGCGGGAGGGATAAGTTCCTCTCCGAGAGTGCATTCACGTAAGAGCATAGAATCAGCGTAAAACCTTGTCAATTGAGAGGTTATCCCCTTTCCCAGCATTCCTTCGCATTATAAAAATGAATCAAAGAGATAGTGCCAGATCGTATAGGCACACACTTCACCAACATTCCATTGCAGATCCCATAATTAAACGACTTAAATATATCATGTGGTTTAGCTTTTAAGCATGATTTCACAGGAACGCAGGAACTATATTCAAGTTGAGGCGGCAGGATTCAGCGAAAAGTTGTTGACCGCAGTGGGGGGGGGGGGGGGGGGGAGGTAGAGCGCATCGTTCAGCCCGTGAGCAACTGTATAGCATGTATTAGACTTCACGTCTTGGTGGGGGGGCATGGCCCCGTTGCCCCCCTGGATCTGCCTTTGCACTCGCTTCGCTGCGGCTCAGAAGAAGAAAAAACTTGACGAGGCGCTCCGCCGGTTCAGCTCCTATACAGCTCCAATACGATTGACCCCCAAAAAATCGCAATCGCGATTCCAATCATGATCGCGATCACGAAGCGCTAAGCACCGAATTTGGTTACGTCATCGAAGCTGTCATATGGTTCCCACTGGCGGATACTGCCGTCGGTTTGGGGGGGGGGCAACTGTTTGTGGCAAAAGGTACCCCCATTTTTTATCCGCGGATGTGGGCCGTTCACCTTATTTTGGTATTCGAGCTTAAGAATAACACTTCAAATTCACAACCAAAAAACAAATCCCCTATTTTGGGGTTCAAAAACCCCAAATGTGGGAAATCCGAGATAGCCATTATAAAGAACAGGTAATATCCTTTCTTTTGACGTTTTGTATTTGCAATTTACTTAAAAACTCTATTTTCTACAATTTTCCAAACATTTATCGTTTTCCTACCAATAATGGCATGACATGACGCAGGGTCCCGGGAACAGGGGGGGGGGGGGGGGGGCAGCGGGTGCGCTTCCCCCCTCTACATCTGGACCGGGGGGCGGCGCCCCCCAACTTTAGCGAGCAGAAGTTTCCCTAAAAATGAGCTCTTTCAATTTTCTTCACAAAAAGTTAGATAAAGTATGAAAGCCTCCTTACCTCGCTTTCATTTTTGTCTCGTTTTCTTTTACAGCATGGCATAAGTATTATTATTATATAGCTTTGCCTTTATAGCAGTATCGTATACTTTTCTTTTCCTTCCATTACATTTTCCATTTTCCATTTTTCCATTTGTTTATTTCCATTAAATGTTCTATGAGATATAATGGAAAACTTCGGTGGCAGTACATTTGGTGGCAGTTGTTTCACTTGTCTGCCGGCGCGTCGTCGTTAAAATGACGCACTGACGCAGTGGCGGATCTACGGTTGGGCAAAATGGGCAGTTGCCCCCTAAACCGCCTGAAATCGGCGCACAATTGACACATTTCCTGATATAGAAGCAAACCTAACCAAATTGTATTAAGGAAAGTTTACTTTAAATCAGCTATCCATGCATAAGCAAGCGAAACCCGATGCTTTTTCATAATTATGCGATACTTTTTAGAATTTCCCCCCCCCCCAAACTCCCGTTCTGGATCCGCATTCCGCTGCTGCACTGACGGCGATAAACATCTGCTGCATTCTGTGTATAAGTTTATCCCACGTCAACGTTACGGATGTGGTCAAACTGGCGTGCGGCCCTCTCTAGCTGTCCTCACTGTCTCTGCCGACGGGGCGGCAATTGCAAGCAAAAGTTGTCGTAAATGTCGTAGGTTACCGTGATACGGTGATGAAGCGGTCGGTGCAGCCCACACTGGTGGGCTTCTTCAAGAAAGAAAAAACCGTCAGGCGTCAGGTACGACTATTTTATCAGACGAAAGGCGGGTTTACAAAGGCATACGGTTCATAAATGAACTACTATAGTTGAAACGGGGGTTGGCATGACCCCCACTTTTTCATAATTTCGATTTTTATGCCAACCTGCGCCGTGCCGAGGGCGAGGCGTTTAGACGCCCCCCCCCCTAAGGTTTTTCGAGGATAGCGAAAAAACGGCGGCGCGCCGTTTTTGCCGTTTCAAAAACGGCGCACGGCCCACAGCGCCACCGTTTCAGAAACGGCACACGGCGCACAGCGCCGCCGTTTCAGCTGCCGTTTTTGGCACACCTGTTCGGGCATCAATTACCCACATTGTGTGCAATTCTTGACCACGGGTCATCTCAGGTCAGGTCACGTGAACACACCTCCAAATAAGTTTGCGGCCGTACCACAGTCACAGTTTTTGGCCGATCGGTTTCAAACTTACAGGATTGGATAAGGTCATAGGTACCTACAATTAGAATATCTACGATTTTGAATATCGGTGACCTAAGGTCGCCCGTCGGGTCAATTTCGTGACCTCTCATTATAAGTAAATGGGAAAATTAAAATGTTTGCTATTCCGAGGATACGCATGCTATAAACATGTGTTACAACGCCTAATGACCGTAATCTGCAGTTTGACCTCGTGACCTCGGATGACCTTGACCTGACCCAAGGTCATAAACAGCTTAGAAAGGTACTTAGAAGTGTCAGACACACGAATCATACCGATCTATCGACAGCTTATTCGTTTCATATCGCAATTTTGCGCGACAATTCCATCCACCGAGACCTTTTGACACGGTCAAACATTTGTACTTGACCTGACCTGTGACGTCATCGGTGACCCCAAGGTCAACAATATTATTCTTCTCTCGATACATTTCCCAGGGCTATCGAATTCCGTTTGAATTTTTACATTCGGTCCAGTGTTCCGGAGATACGAGGGGGGGGGGGGGGAGGGGCAAAAAAATAGCCCCCCCTGCCCCAGTAAGTCGCGTTATGAAATATACCCCAGTAACTCGCGGGTTAAGGATAACAAAAATGGACACAATTATTGACAACATTTCACTTAAACACCTGGTCCCCATGGAAAATGGCCAGTCTCCAAAAATAATCACACACAATTTTAAAAAAAAAACTGTTTACGTAGGTTTTTTTGGTTTGTTTCGGGAAAGAATGAGACGTCATCACGTGGCGACAAATTACATCAAATGTGTTTCTGTCATTGTCTTAGGACAACCTTTTACAATTTTCAAGTTTATATTTTGTAAGTAAATGCAACTAATTTTATATTGTAATTACATACAAATATTATGAAAAAGTATTTTTGTTTTACCAAATTATTCTCCCATGCTGTTAATGCATCAATATTTTGATACAGTTATTTTAATTTGAGTAACAAAATTGATTCAGGTGAGCCAAGGGATCAACAAATTGATGCACATATAAAGCAATATTGCATCAATTTCCAAGAGAATTATTGAACATCTAGGTGGCTGAAACTGTATTGCCACAATGCACAATGCACAGATGCATGTGCCATTAATCCCATCACTGTTATCCAGTGCTTAATAATTGCCGTTTGTAAATCGGTAATTTTCCCAATACCATTTACATTGGGCTGGATCAACATATTGACGAGTCCAACATTTTTGTTTTGTTTTGGCCTAGTGCCAGCAACTGCATTGGGACCTTCGTGAGAATCACACGTGAATTTTGTAAACACCGCTGTCACGCGTCCCGAAAAGTTATGCCCGCAAAAGCAACGCGTCATTTTTGATAACCATTTGCGCCGAAATAGAGTGTAGATTGGATTCCCAATCGATACCATATGAAGTGTTCTTCCTACATGTAAAAAACGTTTGTTCGAGCTTCAGTTCCGACTGACAGCTTGCTGGCCGCTATTTTCTCGTCCAGTTGAGCTTTTTAAGCCCAGATTTGATGGCAAGAGCCGTGTTTTCCTAAATTTCCCAGTTTTTCACTGAGGATAGCTGGATTTGAACCGTAAACGGCGACCGCGACAGTAACGCCACCACCGCCCCACCATATTTACTGAAATATCACCAATTACAATTGTAGTCCTTAAAATGACTGAAAGGTCCATAGGCGTACACAAGGGGGGGGGGGGGGCAAACGGGGCAAATGCCCCCTCCCACTGGAGGTCTGTACGTGGTTGAAAAAATGAATGATTTATTTTATTTATTTTTAGAGAAAAATTGTTAAAATATGCCCTTTTAAAAATATAATGGGCCAAATCTGGTGATTTGTTTTTTGGTAGGGGTACTTTATGCCCTCCTGAGCAAAAATTGCCCTCCTGGAGTGAATCATGGGTACGGTACTGGACAGGTATCAGGTGCGACTGAAATATTACTTAAAGGAAATAGTTCACCTTCAACATTAGTTTTAACACGCGCCCTGGAGGGCCTCTGATAATTACACGCCCTGGAGGGGGGGGGGCGGATTTCGCCCCCCCCCCCCTATGATCTCGAAAACCACGCAACGTAGCGACAAGCGGGAAACGACGTTAGATAGCTCGAGACAAGCTCTTTCGAAAGTATTTCGTTAATTTTTTTTTCAGGTCAATATTGAGGTCACCAGAGGTCATCAATGGTCAGATTTTCAAGTTTTCAAGACTTCGGTTCGAACACCCCCAAATATCTTGGGAACTATGATAGTTAGCAGCAAACGGAAAGAAGCAATCGAAAGTCATTGAAAAATGCAATCGACATAGGTGTCCTCAGATTTGAGCTCAGGTCAATAGTTTAGGCTTCAGAGGTCATCGAATGTCAAAAAGGTGATTTTGTTTTCAAAACTGTTTTCCCCAAATAACCTTTTACCTAATAAAGATAAAGCAATAATGTTTACGCCATCGCGTGTGTCTTGCCAAGGCGCTTAGAATCATATCCATGGTGACCGGGTTAGGTCAACTGAGAAATTTGACCTCAGGTCAAGGTCAAGTGGTGACCTAAGTTGGTCATGTTGCATATTGGGAGACGTGTCTCGACGAGGCAAACATATTGGTACCGTTTTCTCTTCTCTATCTTCATTATGTCGATAGTTATTGATAAAACCGTGTTGGCGGTCACAAAATTGACCTGACCTTAGGTCACCGATATTAGAAATCCGAGATAAACAAATTGTTGGTATCTATGATCTTATGAAGTCTTGCAAGATTGAAACCGATCGGCGTAAAACTGTGGCTGTGGTACTACTGCAAACGTTTTAGAGTTGAGGTCATCACGTGACCTGGTCTGGTGACCTGACCTGAGATGACCTGAGGCCAAGAATTTTACATAATGCGGGAAGTTCATTTCTAAACAGGTATACAAAAAACGGCGGCGCTGCGCGCCGCCGTTTTTGCGCTATCCTCGAAAAACCGGAGGGGTGGGCGGATTTCGCCCCCCTCCAGGGCGCGTGTTAAACTGAGATAGCAGTTTTGTAGTCCGTGTTGGGAAACCCCTATCTGCAAGTTTGCTTGACTGAAAAGACTCTCCAGCCGAATATATTATATTTTTTTTTGGCGAAGGAATGCGTTGCTGGCGCAAGAATGTGATGCTGGATCTAGCCTGGGCAGAGGCTATACCATCAGCCAATCAGCTTGCAGCTGGTGCTAGCAAGCAAACCGCCGGCCGCCGGTTGGCACATCTCTAATGTGAGTCTATCCTTACGCGACTACTTTCGAATCTGATTGGCTGAACTATTTTTGTTTAATTCGCGTGACGTCAGCACTCCGACTCAGAGTATGCATATAGTTTTGATAAACAATAATAATTTACGGCCTTGAATCGGCGCGATATAAGGCCATTTTTGACAATATAAAAAAAACAATTGTATTAAAAAATATAATCAACTCGTGTTTGGGAACATTTTTCAAGGTGAACTATTTCCTTTACATTACTGATTCAATAAATTCAGATATTGTGTCCTCCAAAGTATTGATCACCTTGATATGGTTATTTGTAAAGGTCAGTGGCATGGTGAAGATAAAAATAGAAATCTTCTCCTCAAATTGGGGGGGGGGGGGGGCGCCCCCGCTAAAAAAAAGCTGCGGGGGCTGCTGCCCTCGCTGCCACCGCGGTTCTTGCGTCCTTGTGATTTCACCACACTTTACTTAAATGGAGATAATCACATTTTTCCACACAAAAAATGGAGTTAGCACCTGAAATCGATAGACGAGGCCAAAACATGATGCAAATTCATCACATTTTGCATATAAACATTCCTACCGAAAGATATTGGCAGTTTCCTACCGACAAGCGAGCCACGCTTATATCGGTCGGTACTAAGCCAGTACTCGGTAACGAATTCAGTAAATTAGCCTCCCTACGCATTGCTATTTATGATGAAGGTATGGAATATGTTTCCTGCACTCTATCTTTTGCGAATATGTGGCCCAAAAAAAAATGAACAAACAACAATCATTTGAAAACAAGTGCATTGACATCGGCAGTTTAGCTTGGCACCGGCCGGCCGGTGCCAAGCTAAACTACGGCGACCTATTTAGTGTCGGCGATTTGTTTACAAGTGCCCATTCAACAACGTTGAACAGATTGATGCAAAAGCGCCAGATGTTGCGCTTTCCAATAGTGGAGGGAAAATACCGATCATTAATTTTCCCAAACTTCCAACTTTGAATTAGGGAATAGTTTTATTTAATTCTTAAATTTAGATAACAACATTTTAATACCATAACGGTAGCCAAATAAATTCTTGCTAACAAAATCAAAAGGTGATTATCTCCCTTTAACTTGAATATTGTTTCGCCTATTTGTCAGAGAGGTATGGTGCGTGCATAGTGAAAACAGAATCTCAGTACATCGCAATGGATGTGAGCCAAACCCACAACAACATCTCAAAGGATGAATATGGGAACATACATTAACCATCCTGAACTTATGCATGCCATCCACTTTCTCACGCGAGAAAGCAGGCAGCACATCTCCAGTGAAGAGGTCCCTTCACCACCAGAAATCCCGTTCCGCGACTCACCCCCGTGTCCGGGTGGACGGGGACACTCCGTGGCATATCCATGGCAGACGCAGCGCCCCCCGACGGTGACCTCGCTCAGTGAGTAGAAGTAGGAGCGCAGCACCTGCGGCTCAGGTCGGCCGCTGGAGAACGCCAGTAGGTGCGAGTTGAGTGCCAGCACGGCCTGCAGTCGGACGCGGATGTACCGGGCACGCACGAACCGCAGCAGCTCCGGCGACGGACGCTCCGAGGTGGGTCGGCCCGTGATCAGCGGCACGTATATCTGAGGGGGGGGGGGGCGGTCAGTTGACAGGTCAGAAGAGAGAGAGGCTGCCAATCGACCACAGGGGGAATGCCAATAAACATTGGGCCAAAGTTTAACTTGTCATATTCTTTCACATAGCATAAATATATTGTCGGCCAAATGTATAATGTAAACTTGTATAGGCTTAGGAATTTGAATTCGAACAGTAGTCACCAGGCAATAGTAATAATAATAATAATTTGAAGGCAAACAATAGGTACTTCAAATTCGCTTCATGGCTCAGTTTGCACGAACCTCACAGACAATATCATACAACACATGTGCCCTCATGTCATGAATCGCCTCAGTTCAGGGATTCGTTTCAGTTTCAGTTAACCTCACCTGAGCTTTCATGAGCGGGTTCAGTTTGGAGAAGTAGCTGGTGCAGATGACCTCCGAGGCGGAGCGGTACTTGGGCTTGCCCGGGGTCGGCTCCAGGCCGAAGTGGTCTCGGCAGGCGGCGTCACTGGAGGCGAAGTACTGCCACGGCTGGTAGCTCTCCCCGGTGAGGGAGCGCTCTAGAACCCAGGATCCGGGCGCCGGAGACACCGCCGTCTTCAGGATCACGTAGGCTACCTCGAACTCCTGAGGAGATGACGAGCCAGGCGAGGTGAGTGGGTCAGGATCACGTAGGCTACCTCGAACTCCTGAGGAGGTGACGAGCCAGGCGAGGTGAGTGGGTCAGGATCACGTAGGCTAACTCGAACTCCTGAGGAAGTGACGAGCCAGGCGAGGTGAGTGGGTCAGGATCACGTAGGCTACCTCGAACTCCTGAGGAAGTGACGAGCCAGGCGAGGTGAGTGGGTCAGGATCACGTAGGCCACCTCGAACTCTGAGGAGGTGACGAGCCAGGCGAGGTGAGTGGGTGAGGTGGGGGGGGGGGGGGGCTGCCACCTCGAACTCTCCTGAGCAGGTGACGAGCCAGGCGAGGTGAGTGGGTGGGGGGGGGGGGTGGGGGGGGGGGGGGGGCTGCCACCTCGAACTCTCCTGAGCAGGTGACGAGCCAGGCGAGGTGAGTGGGTGGGGGGGGGGCTGCCACCTCGAACTCTCCTGAGGAGGTGACGAGCCAGGCGAGGTGAGTGGATGGGGGGGGGGGGGGGCTGCCACCTCGAACTCTCCTGAGCAGGTGACGAGCCAGGCGAGGTGAGTGGGTGGGGGGAGGAGGGGGGCTGCCACCTCGAACTCTCCTGAGGAGGTGACGAGCCAGGCGAGGTGAGTGGATGGGGGGGGGCTGCCACCTCGAACTCTCCTGAGCAGGTGACGAGCCAGGCGAGGTGAGTGGTGGGGGGAGGAGGGGGGCTGCCACCTCGAACTCTCCTGAGCAGGTGACGAGCCAGGCGAGGTGAGTGGGTGGGGGGGGGGGGGGCTGCCACCTCGAACTCTCCTGAGGAGGTGACGAGCCAGGCGAGGTGAGTGGATGGGGGGGGGGGGCTGCCACCTCGAACTCTCCTGAGGAGGTGACGAGCCAGGCGAGGTGAGTGGATGGGAGGGGGGGCTGCCACCTCGAACTCTCCTGAGGAGGTGACGAGCCAGGCGAGGTGAGTGGGTGGGGGGGGGGGGGGGGCTGCCACCTCGAACTCTCCTGAGCAGGTGACGAGCCAGGCGAGGTGAGTGGATGGGGGGGGGGGGGCTGCCACCTCGAACTCTCCTGAGCAGGTGACGAGCCAGGTGAGGTGAGTGGATGGGGGGGGGGCTGCCACCTCGAACTCTCCTGAGCAGGTGACGAGCCAGGCGAGGTGAGTGGATGGGGGGGGGGGGGGCTGCCACCTCGAACTCTCCTGAGCAGGTGACGAGCCAGGCGAGGTGAGTGGATGGGGGGGGGGGCTGCCACCTCGAACTCTCCTGAGCAGGTGACGAGCCAGGCGAGGTGAGTGGATGGGGGGGGGGCTGCCACCTCAAACTCTCCTGAGCAGGTGACGAGCCAGGCGAGGTGAGTGGATGGGGGGGGGGGGCTGCCACCTCGAATCTCTCCTGAGCAGGTGACGAGCCAGGCGAGGTGAGTGGATGGGGGGGGGGGGGCTGCCACCTCGAACTCTCCTGAGCAGGTGACGAGCCAGGCGAGGTGAGTGGATGGGGGGGGGGGCTGCCACCTCGAACTCTCCTGAGCAGGTGACGAGCCAGGCGAGGTAAGTGGATGGGGGGGGGGGGGGGGGGCTGCCACCTCGAACTCTCCTGAGCAGGTGACGAGCCAGGCGAGGTGAGTGGATGGGGGGGGGGGGGCTGCCACCTCGAACTCTCCTGAGCAGGTGACGAGCCAGGCGAGGTGAGTGGGTGAGGTGGGGGGGGGGGGGGGCTGCCACCTCGAACTCTCCTGAGCAGGTGACGAGCCAGGCGAGGTGAGTGGATGGGGGGGGGGGCTGCCACCTCGAACTCTCCTGAGCAGGTGACGAGCCAGGCGAGGTGAGTGGGTGAGGTGGGGGGGGGGGGGGGCTGCCACCTCGAACTCTCCTGAGCAGGTGACGAGCCAGGCGAGGTGAGTGGATGGGGGGGGGGGGCTGCCACCTCGAACTCTCCTGAGGAGGTGACGAGCCAGGCGAGGTGAGTGGGTGGGTGG
>JAXIVJ010011858.1:0-32500 GCA_036785665.1 Chirona hameri | reverse complement strand
ACACACACACACACACACACACACACACACACACACACACACACACACACACACACACACACACACACACACACACACACACACACACACACACACACACACACACACACACACACACACACACACACACACACACACACACACACACACACACACACACACACACACACACACACACACACACAGAGAGAGAGAGAGAGAGAGAGAGAGAGAGAGAGAGAGAGAGAGAGAGAGAGAGAGAGAGAGAGAGAGAGAGAGAGAGAGAGAGAGAGAGAGAGAGAGAGAGAGAGAGTGAGTGACAGAGCCGCTAAGAGGTCCTCCGCGGCGTCTCTCACGCGAGTGCTGCCGGCTCCCTTTGATCTGAACCGCTCGGTGCAGGTCGCTCCTCTCCTGCGGCGGCGGCCTCTCGACTACAAGGGGTACTCGAGGCCGCCCTCAGCGACTTCCTGGCTCACACCGAGACCGTGTCAAGTGTCATATTGTCACGTGTCGCGTACCCTGCCACCTGGGCCAGGCGACGCTGGCTCAGCTATCTCATCTCCGGCTCACCGTTCGGCTAACTTATCATCGACTCACTGCCCGGGGCGGAGTTGACTCAGTTAACTCACCAAATCACCGGCCGGGACGGAGTCGACTCAGCTAACTCACCAACTCACCGGCCAGGGCGGAGTTGACTCAGCTAACACGCCAACTCGCTGACTCACCGGCTGGGGCGGAGTTGACTCAGCTAACTCGCCAACTCGCTGACTCAGCGGCTGGGGCGGAGTTGACTCAGCTAACTCGCCAACTCGCTGACTCACCGGCTGGGGCGGAGTTGACTCAGCTAACTCGCCAACTCACCAACTCACCGGCCGGGGCGGAGTTGACTCAGCTAACTCGCCAACTCGCTGACTCACCGGCTGGGGCGGAGTTGACTCAGCTAACTCGCCAACTCACCAACTCACCGGCCGGGGCGGAGTTGACTCAGCTAACTCGCCAACTCGCTGACTCACCGGCTGGGGCGGAGTTGACTCTGCCTACTCAGCGACTCACGGCCGGCTTGCCACAGCACTGTTGTTGTTCCGAGAACCGGCCGTCGGCGCCGCCGTATCCGTTGTCGTCAACACGACCGACACCTCGTAATGCTCCCAGTTCGGCATAATCGGGGTTTTAAGGCGCCAGCAGCGGCATGTCGCGCCGGGGCGGTCCTTGGTGAGCGGCACCTGGCAACAACTGACGACACCATGGCAACACCCTGGCAACACCCTGGCAACACGCTGGCATCACGGCGGACTGCGGAGCGCGGGTGTGCCTACACCGTCCTTCGTGCCTGGTGGTCTTGCAACCGCAGTCTGTAGACGCATCTCTACAACCTTACAGCCCAGCCTCACTAAGCCTAGTGCCTCCGCCCTATGGGACACATCACATTGATCATTTTACATGAGACAGGGTTTCATAATAATATTTATGAGACCTGCCTTACATGGATGTGGAAAATCAGGAAACACCCAACACGTAATGTGAGCTTGACAAGCCAGAATTTGCTAGGTCCGGTCAGTGCAGAGATGAGGAAGAGCCTCAGTTGACCGAGTACCTTCAGTCGTGACGCGGTTACTGGATCGCAGACTTTGCGAGGTTGCCGCACGCAAGTATGTAGTACCTAATGCATGATTTGAATACGGCGGCCGTCAAAGTGTTGACGCGGTTTTTTTTGTTTTTTTTAGAAGATGATTTTGTGCATGGATGTCACTTATAATTTCAATGTATTATCACACCTAACGTTGTAAAATGTGGCTGAACAGATCCCATCTATTCTTTGATTTGCTGCGATAATAAATCGATAAAAATGTTGCCATAAGGAGATGTTTAGTGACAACCGACATATTGTAAGTACAGGTGCAAAATAAATAATTCGGGACATGAACTAAGTGGCGTTTTGCACCGAAACTAGAGGATGTATATTGTATATAGACACAAAAGCTCATTGAAACACGTTATAGAACTCTATCAGCGCATCCCGGCTGAAATAATTGTTTTAGAAATCTAACTGATCCTCATTCTCCTGAAATAATTGTTTTAGAAATCTAACTGATCCTCATTCTCCGTGACAAGATTACTCTTGCGAATGTTTTATTTACGTAATCCTCTTAGAAATTCAGAACTCCCCCGGTATCCGTCGCAGTAGAACGCTCATCAGCTTATACAGGAAGGAATGTTCAAATGAGGGTAAGGGTCGGGCGGAAATGGCTGTGTCTCGATTCAGACAGTGTCTAGTGAGGCAGTGTCTCGAGTGAGGAAGTGTCTCGAGTGAGGCAGTGTCTCGAGACAGGCAGCGTCCCTGGCGAGCGTGTCTCGAGTGAGACAGACAGCACGATCGACAGAGCTTCACCATTATTGTGGTCGAGCCGGGACGGACGCGTGGTGTTCCTGTCCGGTGTTCGGTGGTCTGTCGTATGTTCAGTGGTTCAGCGGTGTTCGGTGGTCTGTCGTGTGTTCAGTGGTTCAGCGGTGTTCGGTGGTCTGTCGTATGTTCAGTGGTTCAGCGGTGTTCGGTGGTCTGTCGTATGTTCAGTGGTTCAGCGGTGTTCGGTGGTCTGTCGTGTGTTCAGTGGTTCAGCGGTGTTCGGTGGTCTGTCGTATGTTCAGTGGTTCAGCGGTGTTCGGTGGTCTGTCGTGTGTTCAGTGGTTCAGCGGTGTTCGGTGGTCTGTCGTATGTTCAGTGGTTCAGCGGTGTTCGGTGGTCTGTCGTGTGTTCAGTGGTTCAGCGGTGTTCGGTGGTCTGTCGTATGTTCAGTGGTTCAGCGGTGTTCGGTGGTCTGTCGTGTGTCCAGTGGTTCAGCGGTGTTCGGTGGTCTGTCGTATGTTCAGTGGTTCAGCGGTGTTCGGTGGTCTGTCGTGTGTTCAGTGGTTCAGCGGTGTTCGGTGGTCTGTCGTGTGTTCAGTGGTTCAGCGGTGTTCGGTGGTCTGTCGTGTGTTCAGTGGTTCAGCGGTGTTCGGTGGTCTGTCGTGTGTTCAGTGGTTCAGCGGTGTTCGGTGGTCTGTCGTGTGTTCAGTGGTTCAGCGGTGTTCGGTGGTCTGTCGTGTGTTCAGTGGTTCAGCGGTGTTCGGTGGTCTGTCGTGTGTTCAGTGGTTCAGCGGTGTTCGGTGGTCTGTCGTGTGTTCAGTGGTTCAGCGGTGTTCGGTGGTCTGTCGTGTGTTCAGTGGTTCAGCGGTGTTCGGTGGTATGTCGTGTGTTCAGTGGTTCAGCGGTGTTCGGTGGTCTGTCGTGTGTTCAGTGGTTCAGCGGTGTTCGGTGGTCTGTCGTGTGTTCAGTGGTTCAGCGGTGTTCGGTGGTCTGTCGTGTGTTCAGTGGTTCAGCGGTGTTCGTGGTCTGTCGTGTGTTCAGTGGTTCAGCGGTGTTCGGTGGTCTGTCGTGTGTTCAGTGGTTCAGCGGTGTTCGGTGGTCTGTCGTGTGTTCAGTGGTTCAGCGGTGTTCGGTGGTCTGTCGTGTGTTCAGTGGTTCAGCGGTGTTCGGTGGTCTGTCGTGTGTTCAGTGGTTCAGCGGTGTTCGGTGGTCTGTCGTGTGTTCAGTGGTTCAGCGGTGTTCGGTGGTCTGTCGTATGTTCAGTGGTTCAGCGGTGTTCGGTGGTCTGTCGTGTGTTCAGTGGTTCAGCGGTGTTCGGTGGTCTGTCGTGTGTTCAGTGGTTCAGCGGTGTTCGGTGGTCTGTCGTGTGTTCAGTGGTTCAGCGGTGTTCGGTGGTCTGTCGTGTGTTCAGTGGTTCAGCGGTGTTCGGTGGTCTGTCGTGTGTTCAGTGGTTCAGCGGTGTTCGGTGGTCTGTCGTGTGTTCAGTGGTTCAGCGGTGTTCGGTGGTCTGTCGTGTGTTCAGTGGTTCAGCGGTGTTCGGTGGTCTGTCGTGTGTTCAGTGGTTCAGCGGTGTTCGGTGGTCTGTCGTGTGTTCAGTGGTTCAGCGGTGTTCGGTGGTCTGTCGTGTGTTCAGTGGTTCAGCGGTGTTCGGTGGTCTGTCGTGTGTTCAGTGGTTCAGCGGTGTTCGGTGGTCTGTCGTGTGTTCAGTGGTTCAGCGGTGCTCCATGAGTGATGGCTCGCTGAACACCGCTGTCTGGGTGATGGCTCGCTGAACACCGCTGTCTGGGTGATGGCTCGCGCTGAATGATGACCCGGTGTCTGCGCCGACGAAGGAACGAACACTGGTCACGGAACTGCAGAACCTCGAGACGGACAGACCGTACGGGCCGACCACGGAACCGGACAGAGCATACGGACAGACTTCAGGGCAGTCTGCAGTGGTGGATCCAGGGGGGTCACGGGGGTCATGACCCCCCCCTTGGGCCATGGGGGCACCACCGCGCCGTGGGGGCACCACCAGGTCGTAGGGGCACCACAGCGCCGGGGCACCACCAAAGTAAAGCAAAAACATCCGCGCCGCTACGCGGCGCAAATCATTCAGTGTTCTTTGAACCAAGGGCACCACCGCGCCAGTGTACCAGGGACACCACCTCGCCGGTGAACCAAGGCACCACCAGGGCACCACGGTGTGCCAGGGGCACCAACGTGACGGTAGGCGGCACTGTGGGGCGAGGGGACACCGGGGCACTGTGCCTCCTTGAATTCAGGAGGGAAAACAATGGTCTGGTGCCGCCATGAAATCACAAGCATTGGTCGCTGAAGAAAAAAAAATCGCGAAATGACGCTAAATTAAAATTGCTAAATTATGCCCCAAAAATGTTCCTTCATGCCTCCCGTCCCTTGGGCTATGAAGGGGCACCAACGTACCTTATACCAGAGGCAACAACGTATCGGACTCGAGGGGCCCCTTGGGCTGATGCATATAGATTATAGAACCTTTCGATTTTTTAGGGCCTAGTTATCCAGACAAAAACAAAATAAAACAAAAAGCGGCGCAAATCAATCAGTGTTCTTGTCCAGTACAAAGGGTCTAATATACTGTACTTACACACAGGCGGCCACAGGGGGAGCCTTGGGGGTCATGGCCCCGCCTTTGGCCTTAAATGGGGGGCAACATGTCTTTGGCCCCACCTTTTGCTCCAGACATATTTCCTCGTGTTGACTCTGCATCCTGGTTTCAATAGCAAAAATCAGTTCTCCAGCCCGCTCAAAACCTCAAATTTTTCCGCCGCTTCGCGGTACAATAATAGTTGTATGGGTATCCATTTGGCGTAAATATCATTTGTAGTTGAGCCTTTGTGACACATTTTCTTCACGCCTTCGCAAAATCCATTTTATTTTTGTAGTTCAAGAACATTTTTGAAGTCCGCTAGAGACATAGAGCAATATGATGCACTGCTATCGCATGCATAAAATGTACTGCTAGTAAAAAAACGGCTACCCCCCCCCCCCCCCCCCTCCCCCATCTCCTGGTCACGAAGCTCGACTACCCTCTTGGTCAATTCTTCATCAGCCGTCTGGGGCCGCCCTTGACTGTACAAATAATATATTTTAGCACCATCCGTGGCACTTCAAATGATAGAAAGGGTACGACTGATATTACAAATACCTATAGCCAACGTTGTCAATTAACAAAAACAAATACTGAAATAGGGGCACCCTCATAATATAGTGGACCAAATCCGTTGAGTTTTCAGATTTGGGTATAGGTAGGGGCACCACTGCAATTGATGACCCCCCCCCCCCCCCCCCCCGTTGAAGATTTTCTGGATCCGCCCCTGGCAGTCTGTTGTGACTGACCTGGAGACCAGATAGACAACGGAATAACCGCAGGGCCTGCAGACAGATAGTACAGAATGACCACGGGGCCTGCCAGGCCGTGCGAATCAACGCCGGGGCCGGACAGAATGTCCGGCTCGAATCAGCCCGGGACCTGGCCGACCGTGAGAATCGTGTTCTATGTACCGTGTAGCAGAATAATTTGTGTTGCCAGGTAACATTATGCATCTAATGGGAATCTGGCGTGCTGCTGACGTATATATCCGAATGTATCCACGAAACCTGTAACTAAGATTTCCAAATGTGCTCATAGTGCACTGGAAATTCACGGGTCGGGTCTATGCGGAGGCAGCATTTGACATCTCTTCCATGGGCGTATTACTCAGCAAGATAATAAATAAAGACAAACTTTGTGTCATGCCAGCAGCATGAGTCTCAGTTTGGATATTTTTGCATAATGTCTCGATGTACGTTGGCCGAAGCTAGAAAGTAGTCCAAACGATTTGACAGCCTTAAATCACGCGAGGGGCTTTGTGCCCATTAGTCCAGTAACCCAAGCCATTTGAACAGGCAGTTAATCACAGGCGCACACAATAACCACCCTGACTTTGACAGCTGAAACGGTTCGCGAACGATGAAAAGCTCATCAATCTTGATATATAGCTGATCTGTGACTGTATGGCGGGGAGCCGGCTCGTCTGTAAACTTGAACTGGTAATGTGTTATATATCACCATTGGCTTTTCATTTTTAATTATGGTTTAGTTTTACTTCAAATTCGTTGCTAGAGCGCAAAGGCGATGGGATACCGCGAGCATAACTTCGCTTCCTTTCTCACAACGACCTGTGCGAGAATGGCCAATTTGATGTGAGATGCACACGGATGTCGATACAGATACAAATACAAGTGCAGTTTCACCGCTCAATGCATTCGAATGTTTTTCTCATTGAGGGCACAGCACGGATATGTATACTTCTTCTTTTGTTTTCTTTTGTGGCCTGGAAGTTGGAACGCACGGAACAGGCGGTCGTGTCTCTCCCTCCCTCCAGTTCCACCACAGGTTCGGCCAGAGACGGGCGCGGTCCTGCTCCGTTCCACCCCACCCACAGACAGGCGCGGTCCTGCTCCGTTCCACCCCACCAGAGACAGGTGCGGTCCTGCTCCGTTCCACCCCACCAGAGACAGGCACGGTCCTGCTCCGTTCCACCCCACCAGAGACAGGCGCGGTCCTGCTCCGTTCTACCCCACAAGAGACAGGCGCGGTCCTGCTCCGTTCCACCCCACCAGAGACAGGCGCGGTCCTGCTCCGTCTACCCCACAAGAGACAGACGCGGTCCTGCTCCGTTCCACCCCACCAGAGACAGGCGCGGTCCTGCTCCGTTCCACCCACCAGAGACAGGCGCGGTCCTCCTCCGCTCCACCCCACCAGAGACAGGCGCGGTCCTGCTCCGTTCCACCCCACCAGAGACAGGCGCGGTCCTGCTCCGTTCCACCCACCAGAGACAGGCGCGGTCCTGCTCCGTTCCACCCCACCAGAGACAGGCGCGGTCCTGCTCCGTTCCACCCCACAAGAGACAGGCGCGGTCCTGCTCCGTTCCACCCCACCAGAGGCAGGCACGGTCCTCCTCCGCTCCACCCCACAAGAGACAGGCGCGGTCCTGCTCCGTTCCACCCCACAAGAGACAGGCGCGGTCCTGCTCCGTTCCACCCCACCAGAGGCAGGCGCGGTCCTCCTCCGCTCCACCCCACCAGAGACAGGCGCGGTCCTCCTCCGTTCCACCCCACAAGAGACAGGCGCGGTCCTGCTCCGTTCCACCCACCAGAGACAGGCACGGTCCTGTTCCGTTCCACCCCACCAGAGACAGGCGCGGTCCTGCTCCGTTCCACCCCACCACAGACACCGTCAGTCTGTATAGGCCAGAGACAGGCGCGGTCCTGCTCCGTTCCACCCCACCAGAGACAGGCACGGTCCTGTTCCGTTCCACCCACCAGAGACAGGCACGGTCCTGCTCCGTTCCACCCCACCAGAGACAGGCGCGGTCCTGCTCCGTTCCACCCACCAGAGACAGGCACGGTCCTGCTCCGTCCCACCCACCAGAGACAGGCGCGGTCCTGCTCCGTTCCACCCCACCAGAGACAGGCGCGGTCCTGCTCCGTTCCACCCCACCAGAGACACCGTCAGTCTGTATAGGCCAGAGACAGGCACGGTCCTGCTCCGTCCCACCCACCAGAGACAGGCACGGTCCTGTTCCGTTCCACCCACCAGAGACAGGCACGGTCCTGCTCCGTCCCACCCACCAGAGACAGGCGCGGTCCTGCTCCGTACCACCCCACCAGAGACAGGCGCGGTCCTGCTCCGTTCCACCCCACCAGAGACAGGCACGGTCCTGTTCCGTTCCACCCACCAGAGACAGGCACGGTCCTGCTCCGTCCCACCCCACCAGAGACAGGCGCGGTCCTGCTCCGTTCCACCCCACCAGAGACACCGTCAGTCTGTATAGGCCAGAGACAGGCGCGGTCCTGCTCCGTTCCACCCCACCAGAGACAGGCGCGGTCCTGCTCCGTCCCACCCCACCAGAGACAGGCGCGGTCCTGTTCCGTTCCACCCCACCAGAGACAGGCACGGTCCTGTTCCGTTCCACCCACCAGAGACAGGCGCGGTCCTGCTCCGTTCCACCCCACCACAGACACGGTCAGTCTGTATAGACGTGAGCTAATGCGCGCCTCGCGTGCTGCTCGTGCTGTGGCCTGGGCCAGGCTGTTCATGCTGTGCTATCCGCCGACTCGGGCTGGGCCGACCAAGATGTCGGGGAAAACAGGACGCCTGGGCCGACCAAGAGGGCCTTGTGACCCTGTGTATGACAGTATATTTCGAACATTCTCGCAATGCTGGTGTGCGGTAGGAGTGATGAGCTCGTATGCTCGGACCTGTTGTGAGATGGTGGATGAGGGAGAGACCAGAGGGAAGTATAGGACGGAAAACTGAATGTGTTGATGCTAGTCGTTGGAAGGTGATAGTAGGTGTGTGTAGGTGTGTGTAGGTGTGTGTATGTCTGTGTGCTGCAGATGATTGATAAATACAAATTGAAGAAGAAAAAGAAAATGTCGGGGAAAACAGGACGCCTGGTCCGACCAAGATGTCGGGGAAAACAGGACGCCTGGGCCGACCAAGACAATGGGAAGGCAGAAAAATAACTGCAACACATCACTTGAGTCAATTTATCAGGCTGTGTTTTACAGTACTTTTCATTTTAAATAGCAAGAGTTCACCCATTTTGTCTGTCAGAGGAAATGTCTAGGAAATTAAATGTCTGAGGATTATTTTACAAATTGCATGGGGAAGTGTTTTATTGAGGTTCAGGTCACAGGTGTATCTGCACATGCCTATCTTAACCTTACATTAATTAATGCAATTAAATGCATATTTCAAGACATATGATCGCAATATTACGGACGACTTAATGAGTTGAGCATGACTATATATAACGGGAAGTAAATTAAATTAGGGGTCTGATTTATACAAGCTACTTTCCGGGTACAATGTGTGATCCGCCTTGGAGGCATAGAGCATTACAGCAAACGTTTTATGCAATGTTAATCCACTTTCGGTTGGCGTCCGGTAACGGTAGGTAATCTGTTCAGTTAAAAAAATCATGCTTCCGATATAAGGCAGTAACAATTACATTCGTTTGAAATAAGTGACGAGAGAAAATTTATTTCCCCTATGTGCAATCATTCAAAGGTTTCCATTTTCAGAACATTGACATCATAGGCGTACCCAAGGAGGGGGGCAAACGGAGCAATCCCCCCCCCCCCCTGAAGGTCTGCACGTTCTCCCTTGGCCGTATATGCCACTCTGGAAATAGGGCCCGAAGGGCCCTATTTCGAGAGAGAAAAATGTGTTTTTAATTTTGTTTTTAATATGCCCCTCTAAAAATATAGCGGGCCAAATCCGGTGAGTTTTTTTGGTGGGAGTACCTTATGCCCCCCTGATAGAACAAAAAATGTCCCTCCTGGGTGAATCACTGATTGACATACATGATATTGATTACATTTTTGCTTTGTCTTACAAATCTGGATGTGTTGTGCAGGGGTGGTAAAGTGTGCTGTCCTTATGGATAAGGTCGGGGACAAATTGCTCTTTCTCATGAAGTACTCGGGGGTCAAAATGTCAGCAGAAATAATTACTATGTCATTCCTGTGAAAATTTACTAAGCGATCATGTCCTTAGAAATACTGATCTTCAAAACCACTTCAGATGTATTATTCACTTAATCATCATATTCATCACGTCAGCATGTATGTACATTTACATTTTTATTATGAATTAGCAGTTGCGTTTCAGCTCTTGATTGCCAATAATAATCAATTACATTAAAAAGAATCGACGAAAAAAAACGGACGATAGATTCAACACGTGGGGTCACTGAACCAAAAATGCAATCAAAAATGCACCAATGTCTTCAAGAATGGCCTATAATAACATGGTCCAGAAGGAATTGGGCTGATATCATGCGTATCCTCAGAATAGGAAGCATTTGAATATTTCCCCATTGACTTATAATGGGGAGGTCACGAAATTGACCCGACCATAGGCTACAGATATTTTAAAAAAATCCGAGATAAACGAATTGTAGGTACCATTATCCTTGTGAAAGCCTGTAAGTACGAAATCGATCGGCCAAAAACTGTGACTGTGGTACGACCGCACACTTTTTTGGAGGTGGGGTCACGTGACCTGGCCTGGTGACCTGACCTGAGATGACCCGTGGTCAAGAATTTTACAATATGTGAGCAATTTATGTCTTAACAGCTGTTCCAAAAACGGCGGCGCTGTGCGCCTCCATTTTTTGTTATCCTTGAAAAACCTTAGGGGCGTCTAAACAACCCCCCCCCCCCCCGGTGGATTTTCAAGTTTTAGGACTTCGCTCCAGAAACCCCCAAATATCACAGGAACTATGATAGCTAGGAACAAACGTAAAACAGCAATGGAAATATCTGGAAAAATGCAATCGCTGTATGTGTCATCGAATTTGAACTCAGATAAATAGTTTAGGCTCCAGAGCTCATCAAATGTCAAAAAGGCTATTTAAAAAAGTTATCACGAATAGCTTCTTACCTAATAACGACAAGGCAATAATTTTGACGCCATCGTGCTTTTCTCGTCAAGACGCTTCGACTCATATTAGTGTTGACCAGGTCAGGGTAACTTACAAATATGACCTCAGGTCAAGTTCAAGTGGTGGTGACCCAAGTAGGTCATGTTGCATATGGGAAGACTGCGGCGACGAGGTGAACACATTGGTGTCGGTTTCACTTATCGTCATTATTTCAAGAGTTATTGACATAAAACTGTTGGTGACCTCGGATGACCTTGGCTGACCCTGTAGGGGTCACTGAACAAAAATGGAACCTAGATCATCAATAATGTCCTATAATAACATGATCCAGAAGGAATTAGACTGTTATCTTGTGTCTCCTTAGAATAGGAAGCATTTTAATATTTCCCCTTAGACTTAGGGAGGTCACGAAATTAAACCGACCTTAGGTCACTGATATTAAAAATACAAGATAAACGAATCGCAGATATGTGTGACCTTATGAAGTACTGTAAGTGTAACACCGATCATCCCAAAACTGTGGCTGTGGTACGACCACAAGTTTTTTGGAAGGTTGAGTCACATGACCTGGTCTGGTGACCTGACCTAAGATGACCCGATTTTTTTTTTGCATAATGTGGACAATTGATGCACAAACATTGTGCCAAAAATGGCGGCGCTGCGCGTCGCCGTTTTTCCGCTATCCGCGAAAACCTGAGGGGGTGTCTAATCCCCCTCCCCCACCACCACCACCACCACCACCACCACCACCACCACCACCACCCACCCACCCCGGTACGGCGCTGGTTAAAATATAGGGATGATGTGAGCATGCAGCCAGGTGTTAGGGTATTCATGTGAAGTTAAACAATGACCCCAGCTGTCCTGTGGTCATTTTTGTATGTGCCACTTTTGGTCGGGGCCACTCAAAGTACTTTTACCACCCTTGGTGTTGTGCCTCTCGCAGATGATGATTATCATTGTATATTGTTCAGTAGAGGCAGAGCAGACAAGAGAGTAAAATACGTGGGTTGGGGCGGGAGCTCGTATGCCAGGATCAAGCACAGCTGATTGTGTACAACCGACATTAGCATGTCTGGCACGCCCCGATACATCATGTCAGCTTATTCCATGAATGCCCTATGTCACCGACCACTTAACATCGCCATGATGCAAGACTGCACGTGTCCGGGTCAAGCACATATTGTATGTAAATGCAACTGCATTCCAACCGCCTACACTGCACATGCAACAATGCTGGTGTTCTCTATCTGAGATTGTCGCTGACTGACTGGTCAGGTGATATATAAACCCTGCTTCTGTTCCAACCCGATAATCACAAGTCCTAACTATGTATTAAATGTTCATCTGTTCTGCCTTGCTGTCAGAATGCAATCCTCCTGCCCCCAGGTGTGTTTAGCAGTCTATACAAAGGTCAGACGACGGCTCCACAACTTGTTTATTTATTGACTAGCGGGGGCACCCGGCGTTGCCCGGGAAATTAAGTACCTGGTGGTGTCTCCTCGGGCGTCTCAGCTGGCGGCGCCTCCTCGAGCGCTCCTCCCAGTATGCCATAAGCCCACGGTCATAAAAACCGGGACACGTCCCATACTGACACGTTAAAGCACCACTTGAAAAATACTTGCTACCAGCTGTACTGACACACTAAAGCACCACTTGAAAAAATACTTGCTACCAGCTGTACTGACACACTAAAGCACCACTTGAAAAATACTTGCTACCAGCTGTACTGACACACTAAAGCACCACTTGAAAAAATACTTGCTACCAGCTGTACTGACACACTAAAGCACCACTTGAAAAATACTTGCTACCAGCTGTACTGACACACTAAAGCACCACTTGAAAAATACTTGCTACCAGCTGTACTGACACACTAAAGCACCACTTGAAAAATACTTGCTACCAGCTGTACTGACACACTAAAGCACCACTTGAAAAAATACTTGCTACCAGCTGTACTGACACACTAAAGCACCACTTGAAAAATACTTGCTACCAGCTGTACTGACACACTAAAGCACCACTTGAAAAATACTTGCTACCAGCTGTACTGACACACTAAAGCACCACTTGAAAAATACTTGCTACCAGCTGTACTGACACACTAAAGCACCACTTGAAAAAATACTTGCTACCAGCTGTACTGACACACTAAAGCACCACTTGAAAAATACTTGCTACCAGCTGTACTGACACACTAAAGCACCACTTGAAAAATACTTGCTACCAGCTGTACTGACACACTAAAGCACCACTTGAAAAATACTTGCTACCAGCTGTACTGACACACTAAAGCACCACTTGAAAAATACTTGCTACCAGCTGTACTGACACACCAAAGCACCACTTGAAGAAGAAAAAAAAACGTGAACCTGCTATTCGCTGTATAGGTTCTGTGCTTTAGTGTATTGGTATGGTAAACTGGCATTACCCCGGGGCCCGGACACGTCCCAAGATTGGACTTTTCATGCTATCAAAATAACACAACTAAATAATACTAACACACTAAAGCACCACTTGAAAAAAATACATGCTACCAGCCACACTAATATAGGTTTGGGTTAGGATTGCCAGGATCAATCATATTCAACCAAGGTAGGTACCTACCTAAGTAAAGACACTGATTGCACCTATTGGTAGGGTAAACTGACATTACCCCGGGCACGTCCCAAGATTGGACTTTTCACACCACTTGAAAAAAAACCTGGGTCACCAACAGCTTTATTAGCAACCATGAGGTGACCTCAGATGTATTCGCGGACAGATTAAGCAAGTTTAGAATACAGGACAGACGATGCGTCACAAACTCGTTATAGGCAGCGCATGGGCAGGCCTTTGTGCTAAAATGGCATCTTATACGTCATGTACGTCATTGTATACGTCATGCATGTCAGCATGTATAGTTTTCGTTAACCTGCTATTCGCTGTGTATAGGTATTAGTGTAGGCGGTGTAGGCTTTAGTGTATTGGTAGGGTAAACCGACATTATCCCGGACACGTCCCAAGATTGGACTTTTCATGCTATCAGAATAACACACAACCAAATAATACTGACACACTAAAGCACCACTTGAAAAAATACATGCTACCAGCCACACTAATATAACTTTATGCTAGGATCGCCAGGATTAATCATATTCAACCAAGGTAGGTACCTACCTAAGTAAGGACACTGATTCAACACTGAACACACAACCCTAGTGTGTTGTTTTCGTATGGCTGCAGAATGAATGTCACAAAAGCGCAACATATGCAGAAATTCGGGCCACTTATTCGGGCCACTTACCACTTGCGAATATCATTGCATTCTTAACAAATTCCACGCTTTCACAATTGACTTGAAAACTATAGAGGTTCCATCTGGATGGTAGTCAGGAGCGGCGCCACCGTGGGGAACGGGGGGACGTATCCCCCCCCCCCCCAAAAAAAAAAAAACGGATTTTAACATTACGCCTGTGGGCGTTGCATGGAAAGAATCGACTTCAGAAAACCTCCGCCCCCCCCCCCCCCCCCAACTTTCGGAAGGTGGTGCCACCCTTGATGTTAGTGGTACATTAAAGGAAATAGTTCACCTTCGGAATTTTTTCAGAACACGATTTTATTATATTTTTAATACAGTTTCTTTTTTTCTTTTTAAAAATGGTCCTTCATCGCGCCAATTCAGGACAGAAAGTTGTAAATTATTGATTTTATGGTGTGCGTTATTGGTCTGCGCATGCTCCATGGCAGTGCTGGCACTTTCAGACGGTACGGTACATCATATATGCGCCGTATTCCTTCGCCAAAAAGTCAAATATCTTCGGCTGGAGAGTCTTTTCAGCGAAGAAAAGTTGCAGATAAGGATTTCTCAACACGGGCTACAAAACTGCTATTTCAGTTCAAAACCCATGTTGAAGGTGAACTATTTCCTTTAACCTGCCTGTCATCATCCTGATTCAGATAATGTATGGGTTTTGGGTCCACCACCAAGGGTTTTCGAGTTTAGCGCGTTGGAACGGTTGAATTTGCCCTTTGTATAGGAGATATATGCATCGCCAACGGAGGACCACAGACAACAGGTGTAGTCTTGAGATCATGACGTCAGTGAAAACTATACATGATGACATGACGTATAAGATGCCATTTTAGCACAAAGGCCTGCCCATGCGCTGCCTATAACGAGTTTGTGACGCATCGTCTGTCCTGTATTCTAAACTTGCTTAATCTGTCCGCGAATACATCTGAGGTCACCTCATGGTTGCTTATAAAGCTGTTGGTGACCCAGGGCAAGCAGAAATAAAACAGCATTACTGAAACACTAAAAAGATGTAACTAAACCGGTATTCGTCAAACCGAAAGTAGCACCATACCTCAACATGGCAGCTAATTATAAAACAAAACATTGGAACGAGCGATATTCAGGTCACAACAGCTTTTACTAGCAGTTCAATTGGTCGAAGCCACCGATGCCGGTCACCCGCCCCATCAACAACATCAATACTGCAGTGTTTAACAGCCATCCCACTTGCAACGTGAACCAAACACGATCTAGCAACGCGATGCGATACGGAAAACACCATCTGTCTCAGTCACCATGTCATTGTTGTCGCTTCCGTCACGACCAGCTTGTCCCCTATTGATCCCATTGCTTAACGGTGCGGTCCCGATGACATTCCAGTGACCTAAACAACATGCATGACCCGACTCTTTTTACTCGTGGACTCTGACAAACATGACTCTGTTAGCTAAATGTAACGGAGCTCTGAAAAGCATGACTCTGGTAGCTAAATGTAACGGAGCTCTGAAAAAAACATGACTAAAAAACATACAAACATGAGTTAGCTAAATGTAACAGGTCTGAAAAACATGACTGTTGGACATTGGACTCTGGCACGGATAGTAAGCTCTTTCCCTATGGTACTTATGGGAATGGCTCCTTTCCTTTTCATCCGGGTGATTTAAAACTGATTCCGGGGCGGGAAGGGGAGGGGGCGACAGCTTTCTGAGCCCATACGAGCCGCGCAGTAAGACTGTGTTCCCTGCTGCGTCGCTGACTGAAACTGATGCGGCGAGTGGCCTGAAAAATGCTGGCGCTCGATCATCCGGTGCTGGCGGCAGACGCGGAACCAGGCCTCCGAACAGAGGGGGCACCAGGGTGGCAGCCGGCAGGTGCATGTCGTGTTAACGTGCTAGGCAAGGGCAGATACAGAACGGCAAAACAAACTTATTTGGAGGGGAGGCAATTCCCAAAAAGTCACGCACAAATAAACACATTGGACTTCGCTTCCTTATGAATACCTAGCTGATCTAGAACAAACTTCCCTTAGTAAAAGTTGCTAAAATCCTCTTTTAAATCAGGTAATGTAAATTTTGGCAAATTTAAGGCGTTTTGGGGGGCATGGTCGTTTGGGCCCGTTGGATCTGCCAGTGATATCAGGACACTCAGTGATGGATAGCAGTGCTTTCAGTAATTATCAGTTATAGTTGGTGGTGGAGGAGGCACCGAACGCTGCGATGCTGGTGCCGGCTCGTGGTGTTTACCTGGCGGCACATGTGGCCGGCTATATTGGCTGTTCGCAGAACGAAGACAGACGGGCCATTTAGCAGCAGAGTTGGTAGCCAGCCATTACAGCTACCATTCCGCACTATACTGCAAGGTGCACGAATATACGGCACCGGAGCCTGCACCTGCACGGTGCAAGCCTTTCGAATGCTCGTAACATGTTAAATAAAACCCATATTGCACATATATTAGCCGTTTTCACGAAGGGTAATTGCGCTGAAAAGTTGCTGAAAAGTTTCTGAAAAATTTATGAAAAGTGTCTGAGAAGTTTTGGCATAGAAGTCTTATATATTATACATTCATAGAAATAAATTACTGATTTAGGCCATATTATCACTATAAAAATAAGAATTGCTAACCTAACTCATAATGCCAAAAGGATGATTTAGTAAATAAAACACAAGATACGAAGCTTTCGGCTTGCGCCTTCATCAGCCATGGCTGATGAAGCCATGGCTGATGAAGGCGAAAGCCGAAAGCTTCGTATCTTGTGTTTGATTTACTAAATCATCCTTTTGGCATTATGAGAGTTAGGTTAGCAATTCTTATTTGTATAATGTCTCTCAAAACAGTGTTGAAAAATATCCATATTATCAATATGCAATAGTTATGGAAACATGTATTGAGCTCATAACAAGTTTATGATACAAAATTGACCGTTTTTAAAGAACATATTTACATAGAACATAGAAGAACATTTTTAAAGAACATAAGTCCATTCGTTCAGTTTAGTTTACCGTCATACTAGTTACTAAATCTGGCAGCATTATGGATCACAGGTCTGTCTGCGCATGCGCAGTGATGTGCCAGCATAGATTCGCCGCCGCTTCCGACCCGCGTGCCGCACGCACATTTACAAAGCCAAACCACACAGGCCGGCCGCCGGATTGGGCCGGATTGGGCGAGCCCATTGCGTCCAATTGCGTCACACGTCACAGAATATTCTAAATCGTTCTGAAGTTTTGACAAGTTTCAGTCGGTGGAGATCTGGCATCACAACTGACCTATCAATACTTATCTTGCTAATTACCACCAAACCGCAAATTTTGTCAACATATTATATTCTTACCAACATATTACAAAATTATGAGGTACATTTCAAGCCAAAAATCGCATGTAAAAGTTGTGTAGAAAGTTGTGTTGTGTGGAATGGATCGTCCAACTAAGACTTCTATACCAAAACTTGTTAAAACTTTTCAGAAACTTTTCAGAATCTTCCAGCGCAATAATCATTCGTGAAAACGGCTATTATCTAACTTATTGCTTATTATTTCAAATTATGGTTATTTACTATCTGAAGAAAAGAATACAGCAAATACCTGTTCATCCCACCACGATGCATTGTGAAAGTAGTTTCGATTTAACGGTTGGTTCAACATCTAGATACTTCTTGCTTTGTTTCACACCTCATTGCAGCCACTTGTGAGCCGACTCCGTCATCGTTCAAAGTCACAATGGCAGCGACACCAGCAGTACCGCTGTACGAACCTTTCAGCCTCCATTGTGTTGCTGGGACCTCCGGATGACACAGACTCCTCTCCGATTTCAGGAGCGCGGCGGGGCACCGTGATGCATCCGACCACCTGTCTCCGCCTCCTGCCGCTGGCGGCGCTAGTGTCGCTCTCCGCCGGCCTCTGCCCGCCACGCTGTGTCTGCGACGACGCCACGCTGGTTGCAGACTGCACGGACGCCCAGCTGGACAGCTTTCCAATCTCTCTGAACCCTCGCCTGCACCGGCTGCTGCTGGCCGGTAACGGCATCCACCGGTTGGACCGCAGTATGATGGTATCCTCCTACAAGGAGCTCGAGATTCTAGACCTGCGCGACAACCGGCTCGACAGCGTGCAGCTGGGCAGCTTCGCGCAGCAGGGCCGGCTGCGCGAGCTGCGACTCGACAACAATCGGCTGGCGCGGCTGGAGCGCAGCACGCTGGCCGGGCTGCGGCAGCTGCGCGTGCTGGATCTCAGTGGGAACAAGCTGAGCGAGCTGCCAGCAGGTCTGCTGGATGCAGTACCGCTCCTCGAGGACCTGAATCTGGCGGACAACCAGCTGGAGCAGCTGTCGGCCGGCAGCGTAGCCGGCGCGGTCAGCCTGCGGCGGCTGAGGTTGGCTGGGAATCGCCTGCAGCAGCTGCCGGCGGCGGCACTGGCTCAGCTGCCGCCGCTCGAAACCCTCGACCTCTCCTTCAACCAGCTACAGCGGCTGCGGGGCGAGGAGCTGGCGCGGGTTCAGGCCGGGCTGGCGCAGCTGAACCTCGCTGGTAACCGGCTGAAACGGCTGGAGGAGACCTCCTTCTCCGGTCTCAGCCAGCTCCGCCGCCTGGTGCTGACTCAGACCGGCCTGCGGGGACTAGAGGGCGCCACCTTAGCTCCCCTGACCGGTCTGGAGGAGCTCTACCTGGACGGTAACCCGCTGACTATGCTACACGCCGAGCCGCTGCGTCAGCTGCCCCGGCTGCGACTCCTCTCCGTCCGGGCTTGCCCCGAGCTGAGCACACTGCAGCCGGACACGTTCACCTTCAGCGCGAGTCTGGAGGAACTGCTTCTGGAGGATAACCGTCAGTTGTCAGCGCTGCCGCCAGGCGTCTTCCTCCCGCCTCCACGCCTGCGCCGGCTCAGCCTGCGCGGCAACGCGCTCACCTCCCTACCAGCCGACGCCTACGCCTGGCGCCGCCTGCAGGCTGACCTCAGCGACAACCCCTGGCGGTGCGACTGTGAGCTTCTCTGGCTGGCCGAGCTGCAGGCTAACGCCAGCTCCAGTGGCGCCATCTGCGCTGCGCCAGAGCCGCTGCGGGACCGGCCTGTGCAGGGTCTGTCTGCCGACGAGCTGGGGTGCGGCGGACGGCGTGGCGGCGCAGCGCTGGCTCTAGCCGTGGTCCTGCCGTGCGTATTGGCCACACTGGCGCTTGCTGTGATCGTGACGGTCGCTTGGCGGCACCGTAGGCGGCTTGGTAAGCGACTGCACGCGTTCCCCTGGCGGGACCACCTGTCGTTGCAGCGTAAGCAGGCACCGCCGCCCGGTGGCGCCACCTACTACTACAGAGACACGTACTGCCCAGGCGCCGACGGCGACGGCAGGCTGGTGCCGGTCACAGAACTGTGAGGAGGGAGGACTTCGCGGTGGGACTCAGTGACCTCTCCAGTGACCTCCCCAGTGGCATGGCAAGTGACGTGGCAAGTGACCTGCACAGTAACCTCCCCAGTGGCATGGCAAGTGACGTTGCAAGTGACGTGGGAAGTGGCCTGGTCAGCAGTAACCTTCGCCGGCCACCTTGTAATCTTGTCACTGACCTGGCGGATGACCCGATAAATGACCTTTACATTAATCTAGTCGGTGACCGATTCAGTGACCTGTCATGTGACATTCCCGGTGATTTGCCCGGTGACCTGGCCGGTGACCTGGTTGGTGACATATCCAGTGACCTATGCCGTGGCCCAGTGATGACCTGGATAGTGATTCGGGTCTTAGTGACAGTAGTGATTCAGGTTGTGCCTGTTCCTAAAGCCACAGGACCCTGCTCGATTCTAGCTTCGAGAAACACTGGACGATTGTGACTATGAGACACTTGCTGCCGGAAGTTGCAAGTCATAAGTCATTCACAGCCGGACATCAGTCGAAACCGGAGGCTGGATTCACTCCCGGTCAGAAGCTGGGAGAGCGGAGGGGGGACCAGACGTCAAACGCCCGACTTAACATTCATCCCCAGTGATGACATTAGTACAGACTCTGCAAGTGGTCGTGCGAGACACAGCAGGGACTTTGCGGGCTGGCGAATGATATTTGTACGAGTGACTCAGTCAGTTGGATGATCTTTGTACGAGTGGCCAGTGCTTTGTGTTGTGATATGATCTCTTGTTTCCGTGAAACAAGTCTCCGGCAGTTTGAGTGTTTCCGTGAACCCTATGTCGATGAGTAGCCGGTGGTCGATGTTGTGCATGTCACTGCCGGAGTGCTGACCGATGTCTTGACGACTGATGATCATATGGCCGATGTCTTGTCATTTGTGTATTGATCAGTGGTGGGCACCGTTCCGCTAATCCGCTAACCGCTAATTAGCGAAACCAACTTTTCGTTTAGCGGATTAGCGTTTCCGCTAATTTTGGCAACCGTTAGCGGTCGAATTAGCTTCCACTAAATTTAGTTCCGCTAATTTTAAGTCCGTTAATAAACGACTATGAAGAGTACAGAAGAATTATCACAAATTTTCGGCCTTAAGCCATCCTCAGGTGTGAGAGTGGGGAGAGGGGGGGGGGGTAAGACAGAGGGATTGCCACGGACGGCGCACCCCTCCGCCTCTGTTGAAATGAATTCAATTAAATGAACAAATAATTCATTTGTTCATTTAATTATTTGTGTACACCTTGATCATCATCTGATCTAGGCATGCTATACCTTTTGGAAAGCTCTATGCCTAAGCTATGACCATTCAAATTTCAGCTCTCTAGGTCTGTTTTTAAGGGTTTTAGAGCCAAAAATCAAACCGAAGCTAAATTCATATGATAAAAGTTAGCGGTTAGCAGTTATCGTTATCTTCCGCTATTTTTTTTAGCGGTTCAGCGGTTAGCGTTAGCGAAGTTATTTTTTTAGTTAGCAGATTAGCGGCTAGCGAAGCTAACTTTTCGGTTAGCTGTGCCCACCACTGGAGCATTGATGCATGCATTTTTCTCGCCCCGAAGTATGAGCCCATTTTGAGATGCTTAGGTCCGCATTTATGAACGATATTAGTCACGATATTCGCGTACAGCTGGCGTCAAGTGCGCTAATACCGAGGAAATATAACATTCCCGCGCGTCAAGAGCGCGATCGTCGACATTGCTATCCATCTAAGTCATTGTATAGCCTCCAATGGGCCTCATTTCGATAAGCTCGGTGATTTATCGTGTCATTCGCGTGGGTTATTGTCCAGTAAGCTTTGATAGGTGCCCGTGCGCAGTGCTGAGCAGATTGCTGAACACGCCTCGGCCGACCTATCGCCAGCACTGGTATTCGGAGAGAACATTACGGCATGCCGTGTAACTCTTTATATCACCGGGTGCAGTTTTAAAACATGTGATTGGTAATGTCACGATCAGAATGGTAATTGTCTTTGCGACGTTTGCATTCTAGCTACATATCATGGCTCGTCAGTTCCACGATGTAAATACATACAAACCCTGTCGTGTGAATAGCATTTACAGAACCCATTGTTGGATTAATAAACGCATCCCAGGCTCGGACGCTATTTTCTGCTCCCCTGCTCCCGGTAAACGCCTATAGCATATCTCGGGCTGGTCTGTGATGCGATAAAGGCAAGTATATACCAATATCATTAAATCAGTGGCAGATCGACATCGGACGCATCACACAATGTTTCCTCTGCAGTTGGTTTGCGAGCTCTCTAATAACCGCTCACCCACTCAGTGTCACCCCAGTCACCCCAGCTGCTGAAGAGACTGCCAAGTCGGCTCCTATCTGGCCGCTACACCCTGGTCAGAACGTTCTGTAAATCCATCCAGCCGCTACCCTGGCAAAAACGGCACAGCAGCCAGCCACGCTGTTACATAGACGGCCTCGTCGTTTACTGGTGATCTAATCTATTCCGCGCTGGCTTATTAAAGCTTCCCAGACTGGTCTTCAGATGACGGAGCCTGGCTGCCCCATTCCGTAGCTATGCTCGCAGTGAGCTGGTGTGCCGCCGCCGACAAAGGCTGGCTGCCAGGCCAGCGGTATGGTCTGTGCTGCCTGCGGTATGGTCTGTGCTGTGCTGTAGTGCTGTCCAGTGCTGCTGTGTGCTGTAGGTACAGAGTCCAGGGGGCAGGGGACGATGCCAGCCAATGGTGTCGTGCGGTGCCGATATGTAGGTACAGAGTCCAGGGGGCAGGGGACGATGCCAGCCAATGGTGTCGTGCGGTGCGACGCAGTACCTGAGACGGTCTGGTCTCCAGTTATCAGCCCCGTCAGCAGCCCCGTCAGCAGCCTGGTCAGCAGTGCTCAGCAGTGCAGTCAGCATCATAAGATCAGCGACACTCAGCACACCCGGTCAGCACTCGATCAGCATCAGATCAGTGGCGCTCAGCAGTCACAGTCCCTTGAGTCGGATCAGGTCACCGGGGTCAGGTCAGGTCGGGAGAAGGGGTGCGACGAAGCAGCATCCCGACTTACAGGGGCAAACATTCGAGTAGACGAAAATGTATCGCCGATTTAGTGAACGCTTGGAATGCATGCTATAAAAACAACCGGCTCGAGTTGTTAGTCGGAATGTTCCGAGGGCTGTAATTCCAGTGTCTGCGCATAGACTAGATACTTCTCACCACGTTTTTCTTATCTCACGAGTTCATAATTTCCCGCAATTGTATAACATATTTGTTTTAAGTTCGACGATTTTCAGTATACCATCTCCCGATACGACTCAGAGGATATCGCGCGCACCACGGAACTAACCAGTAAGCCATCTCCCGACCCGACAGAAGATATCGCGCGCACCACGGAACTAACCATCTCCCGATCCGACAGAGGATATCGCGCGCACCACGGAACTAACCATCTCCCGATCCGACAGAGGATATCGCGCGCACCACGGAACTAACCATCTCCCGATCCGACAGAGGATATCGCGCGCACCACGGAACTAACCATCGCCCGATCTGACACAGGATATCGCGCGCACCACGGAACTGGCAAAAGGGCTGGCAGATCTGGCCGTTGTTTTGTTTGGCCCCTTTGCCCCCCCCCCCCTGGATCCGCCCCTGAACTGGCAAATTGTTACAACATTTCGGTGCCGCATGCACTCATCACCTGTGATGTTCATACAACGCATTCAACTGACTGGCCGGCTGACTAGGCTGACTAGGCTGACTGGATGACTGACTGACTAGGCTGACTGGTTGACTGGCTGACTGGCCGGCTGACTAGGCTGACTGACTGGCCGACTGACTGACTAGACTGACTGACTGACTGGCTGACTAGACTGACTGACTAGGCTGACTAGGCTGACTGACTGGCCGGCTGACTAGGCTGACTGGCTGGCCGACTGACTGACTAGACTGACTGACTGACTGGCTGACTGACTAGGCTGACTAGGCTGACTAGGCTGACTGGGCTGACTGACTAGGCTGACTGACTAGGCTAACTGACTAGGCTGACTGACTAGGCTGACTGACTGGCCGACTGACTGACTAGACTGACTGACTGACTGGCTGACTGACTAGGCTGACTAGGCTGACTAGGCTGACTAGGATGACTAGGCTGACTGACTAGGCTGACTAGGCTGACTAGGCTGACTGGCTGACTGACTAGGCTGACTAGGCTGACTAGGCCGAATAGGCTGACTGACTGGCCGACTGACTGACTAGACTGACTGACTGGCTGGCTGACTGACTAGGCTGACTAGGCTGACTAGGCTGACTGACTAGGCTGACTGACTAGGCTGACTGACTAGGCTGACTGACTAGGCTGACTGACTATGCTGACTGACTGCCGGCTGACTAGGCTGACTGACTAGGCGGACTGGCTGGCCGGCTGACTAGGCTGACTGACTAGGCTTACTGACTGACTTGGCTGACTGACTGACTGACTGACTGACTAGGCTGACTGGCTGACTGGCCGGCTGACTAGCCTGACTGACTGGCCGGCTGACTGACTGGCCGGCTGACTAGGCTGACTGACTGGCCGGCTGACTAGGCTGACTGACTGGCTGGCCGGCTGACTGACGAGGCCGGAGGATGTCGGCATGCAGGGGGACGGCGTGTCACATGTGAACGCTATGGCTACTGATCGTAGCTGTCGTGAATAACCATGTTTCTCTTAGTAAACGATCTGGTCAAAGTCTTCCATTGGTCGTTTTGAATGTAAAAAGTGTAATGCGTTTTAAATACAGTTAAGTTTCTCTTTCAGCGTTGTCTTAGCAGTTACCACATAGCCAAGCAAGGAGAAGTGATTATGATTACGATATTGTTTGTGTCGTTAAACATAGCACATATTTAAACTCGCTAAAAAATATAACATAAAATTATAATCAAGCCCGCCGAGGGCAGTATTTCACACTGCAACAAATTACCTGCACGTAGCTGAAATTAGACAAAATCACTACCCCTAAAGTAATCGAACAGAATATACAGCGCCTAGTTGAATGCGGGATGTGAAATATAAAAGGATGAATGAGTGTTAAACATTTGTGTCAGTGCCTATATTTGTAGTTGTAGCCATTGTGGCAGTGGTGTCGCCACACAATTTTGAGTGGGGGACAGTAATGTTTTTTTTTTGGGGGGGGGGGGCAGCCAGTTTTGTTTTCTCTTTTCTTTTCTTTTTCTCTTTTTTTTTTTTGGGGGGGGGGGGCAGTCCCATAGGGCTAATGTTAAAATCCTGCGAATCTGGGGGAGCGATCCTGCCCCCCCACACCCCCCCCCCCCTCCCCGTGATTACTTATTGCTGCTATGATCACAATGAATGTTTATGTTGGCACGTTTCTTTAAGTTTAAGAAGTTCTACGTTTTAATAGTATACAACTTTAAATAAAATGATTAATGATTTCCTGTTTGCAATTTTAGGAACTCGTGAGCGGGTAAAATAAATTGTATTGTCACGTAATAAGCATCACTCGCATTTAAATGCTGTCCAGACGACTTAAGCAACCATCATTTAACAATGCAAATAAAATAACAATCGGTAGCAATGCAAAGTAGAACATCCCTGATAAGTGATCACCCTTAAAACCGCATGCTTACAAATGTGTGCGAGTACACTTATTATGTCATCGAGTAAATTACAATCAAGCGCCTGTAGACATTTTGAAGAAGACATCTGTCTTCACTGGCTCCAAAGTTTGGAATACTAACACCAGACATTATAGCAGTCATTTCAGTGTTAATTGCGTCCCCGCTATGTTTGAGACGTCCAAACAAATAATCAACGTCGCCATCACGTCGTCATTTCCAGAAAACGAGCTGAAGCATCCGTCTAAATGGGCAATAATCATGCGAGGGGAAGACGCCATTGGCCGAGCCACTCTGAACTGCGGGTTCGAGTGCCACTGACTTGGCATTAATACTGCCAACATGCCACTAGACGGGAGGTCTTGCATTTGTGACTTTCATATGACCTCTCTAACTACAATTAACGCTCGTTATCGCCACGTTTAATGAAGAATATGCACATATTCGTGCAGTTAACTAGCAGAGTCGGCGGAATATGGACGTGCAACATGAAGCTCCCTCTCCGGGTCCTGCATTATGCAGCACTGTTCACTGCGCCGGCCCGTAACTAGCTAGACTGGCAGAAATAGGGGTCCGATCCAATCTCCGGTCACGTCTAAATAGGCCCGACTTTCCATGGTATTGTTGGTGTAAATGATACCGACGCGCAAAAGCACCGATACACCGATAATAGCATAAAAGTCCAGTATTTTGACGTGACTGGAGATTTGACCGTTACCCGATGTCAGTCACTGAGACAATCATATTATTCATAAATAGAGCCATCAATTTGAATACTTCCTTGATGCGGAAAATGGAAATACTTTCTTTCCCATATTTATCGTCAATCAAAATAATTTCCATAAAATGAAAAACCTTCAAGTGATCGAGGGAGCAATGTAAACACATTAAAATAACATTTATTCCGAGTTACATTTGGTGTTTGTCATGTGTTAATGCATTAGCCCTATACCCTAAACATTCAAACCGAGCGGAATAAACCCGCAACGCGGCCAGGGCTAGTTGGCCAGTAAACAGAGGAGCCCCGCAAAATTCAACTAACGGCATGAATGGTCCGGAGGTTGAGGAGACACTTGACCGGCCGGAGAGGGTCTGCCAGTTTGGCTTCAAATGACCCTGATAATGTTCGATGATGAATCATGACCGTGATATTGTATACAAACCTATTGATGAAAACCTGAGTGTACTGTTAGGACGGACAACCCTGTATCTTAGTTAAATTATAAATATAAATGGCTGAGATAAGCTTGAATAGCTTAAAATCGCTCAGTATTTGTGCAATGGCAATCAAGTGAGCGATTTTCAATATTTCCAGTGCGCTATCTAGGTAGGTTTGCATTGGCCTTATTTATATGCGCAGCTCATCATCATCATCGTTTATTTGTCATTTTCTGGCAGAACAATAACACAATTTTTAATGATGGATTGGTGCAAAGGTGCATAATTAAAGCACTTATAACTTGGCACCTCTCCTGCCCACATTAGATCACATATCATCCCATATCCCCATCACCGTTGCGAGCGGACGCAGGCGCCCCTCGCTCCACCTGTGGCTGACCGGGAGCTAATAGACGTAATAAACCGAGTACATCCCGAGCTAATAGACGAGGTCTGGTTGCAGGCACGTAGCCAGGATTTCGTCCACGGGGGGGGGGGGGGCGGCGCCTCGAAAGGGCTCTCCTTCCCGAGTGTTGAAAGGGCCAACTTCCCAAGCGTATAAAAGCCCTCCCCCTCACACAAAAAAAAAACGGGATGAAAGGGCACGTTACAAGCAGACTTGTCAATGAATTCAATGTGAATCGACTACTTTTGATTGAATCATTCTTATTTAAAATGAATGACTCATGAATCGATTCACCTCACGCGCAACCCCGTTGTGAGTCACTGATTGAATCATTCCAACAGATAAAATAGGCTGATTGAATCATTCATTGCTCAAAGAATCATTCTTTTTTGGTCGAACACAGCATAAACTGTCCACAAAATATGCAGCGGCCCAGCATTCATCTGTGCCCTGGGACAAACCAGGCACTTAATGGCCAATTATATGCGTTCTGTGTCCTGAGCCTGTAATTCATCTATGCGTAAAGAAAGCGAGGCTTTGTGTCCAACTCCAGTGGGCACAAAGCCACTGTTCAATCAAGCCCTAACTAGGTAAATACCTTGGAACTGGTAGGGTAAGGGTAAGGGTAAGGGGAACTGGTAGGTGGGTCAATACTTAGAAAAGGTACTCTAACTCATACTTTGGTTCCTAAACCACACAGTACACACACACCTTTTTCACACGAAAACTAATCAAAAGGTACCCCACCTTTTCCTAATTTCTAGGCTATAACCATATCAAAAAAATAAGTCATAAACAAACATTTGCATGACCTCCGCATGTCCCAAATATCACAGTCGCATCGGCGCCGCTTTATTCCACATCATGCTTTATACAAAATAATACCTAATGCAAAATCAAAATAAATGTTCTATTCGCTTAAAAAGTGAAACGTAAAGTCATTAATGCTTTTGGACTTGGAATTTGCAATTATAATAAATATTATAAATATCATTTTATAATCAAAATAAACAACACGCGTGTCCCAATTGGCTCACATTCACATTCACATTCGGAAATACATTCGGCGGACTATTTTGATTGGCTTCAAAATTGGTACACAGATAGATCACGAAACTAGTGATCATTCTGGTAAAATCTTAGAGTCGCACATTCAAAAGAAAAGGAGTTAGAGCAGGTCATATGTTTCAGGTCAAACAGCAGACTATTCTGATGTGCATGCAAATTGGCACACAGGTAGAGCATGACCTCCCTATCACGCTCATTAAAATCTTAGAGTCGTACATTCAAAATCAAAGCAGTTAGACAAAGGAGTCGACACTTCCCTTTAATGTTGAGTGATTGAATCAAGATTGAATCATTCAATTATGGTAATGTTGAGTGATTGAATCATGATTGAGTCATTCATTATGGTAATGTTGAGTGATTGAATCATGATTGAATCATTCATTATGGTCCGTGAATCACTGTGAATCGACTCATGACAAATATGAATCATTGACCGAGTCTGGTTACAAGGATGGAAAATGCAGTATGGCAGATTATGGCATGGGCCATACCACCTGTTTAGGAGCTGGGAGTTAGCAAACTGCCATATCAACCTTGGAACCAGCGACACCAATTTAGAATCAGCTATACCAACTTGAAATATGTTTTAAGGTCAAGACCTGGACTCTTTTTGAAAAAATGCGTCGCGGAGCGGCGCGAATTTTTTAGTCTTATGCCCTGGATATGCTTTCTCATCTATGCGTCGCATTGTGTATGGTGCGGACCTCTAAAATTGCAATATTGTGCGTTTAAAAGTGCGGTAAAAAAAGTGCTGAAGTGAAACTATTTTTCCCCAAATTACATAGGAAAGTAGCAACATAACATAAATGCGCCGAGAAACAGGCGATTTTTTCCTAACCCGCATGTAAGTTAGAATTCTAGTTAAATTGCGCCGAGGAGCGGCGCGTAAATTTAAATTTGATTCCCAGGACAACTGTATTTTTACTGTTGAAAGGCCCAAGGTCCCTTCAGATCGTCTAGGGGCCCCTCTGACCTTTTCAACGCCCCTTCCGACCTGATCAGGACTCATCTAGGATCCGCGAAGCGAAAAGACATGATGTGGAGTGGTGATATATATTTATATATATATATATATATATATATATATATATTATTAATATATATATATATATATAGATATAGTTATAGATAAGATATAGATATAGATATAGATATAGATATAGATATATTAGATATGAGATATAGATATAGATTTAGATATTAGATATAGATATAGATATAGATATAGATATAGATATAGATATAGATATAGATATAGATATAGATATAGATATAGATATAGATATAGATATATGATATAGATTATAAGATATAGATATAGATATAGATATAGTATAGATATAGATATAGGATATAGATATAGATATAGATATAGATTATAGATATAGATATAGATATAGGATATAGAGATATAGATCTAGATCTAGATATAGATCTAGATCTAGATCTAGATCTAGATCTAGATCTAGATCTAGATCTAGATCTAGATCTAGATATAGATATAGATATAGATATAGATATAGATATAGATATAGATATAGATTATAGATATGATATAGATATAGATATAGATATAGATATAGATATAGATATAGATATAGATATAGATATAGATATAGATATAGATATAGATATAGATATAGACCATAGACATAGACATAGACATAGACATAAGACATACGACATAGACATAGACATAGGCTAAACCCCCCCCCCCCCCAACATACCCCCCCCCCCCCCCCCCCCCTACACACCCACCCTCCCACACCTCCACCACCTCCCCATCCCCCCCCCCCCCCCCCACCCCCATCATCTTCCTAGACATACATAGACCACACATATAGACATAGACATAGACATAGACATAGACATAGACATATGACATAGACATAGACATAGACTATAGACATAGACATTAGACATAGACCATAGACATAGACATAGACATAGACATAGACAATAGACATAGACATAGACATAGACATAGACATATGACATAGACATAGACATAGACATAGACAATAGACATAGACATAGACATAGAACATAGACATAGACATAGACATAGACATAGACATAGGACAAATCAGACATAGACATAGACATAGACATAGACATAGACATAGACATAGACATAGACATAGACATAGACATAGACATAGACATAGACATAGGCATAGACATAAGACATAGACATAGACATAGACATAGACATAGACATAGACATAGACATAGACATAAACATAGACATAGACATAGACTAGACATAGACATAGACATAGACATAGACATAGACATAGACATAGACATAGACATAGACATAGACATAGACATAGACATAGACATAGACATAGACATAGACATAGACATAACATAACATAGACATAGACATAGACATAGACATAGACATAGACATAGACATAGACATAGACATAGACATAGACATAGACATAGACATAGACATAGGCATAGACATAGACAATAGACATAGACATAGACATAGACATAGACATAGACATAGACATAGACATAGACATAGACATAGACATAGACATAGACATAGACCATAGACATAGACTATAGACATAGACATAGACATAGACATTGACATAGGACATAGACATAGACATAGACATAGACAAGACATAGACATAGACATAGACATAGACATAGACATAAGTCATAGACCATAGACATAGGACATAGACATAGACATAGACATAGACATAGACATAGACATAGACATAGATATAGATATAGATATAGATATAGATATAGATATAGATATAGATATAGATTAGATATAGATATAGTTTAGATATAGATATACTAGTATAGATATAGATTATGATATAGATATAGATATAGGATATAGATATAGATATAGATATAGATATAGGATATAAGATATAGATATGAGATGTATAGATATAGATAAAGATATTATATAAGATATAGATATAGATATAGATATAGATATAGATTATAGATTTTAGATTTAGATATAGATATAGATATAGATATAGATATAGTTTATCAGATATAGATTATAGATATAGATATAGATATAGATATAGATATAGGATATAGATATAGATTATAGATATATAGATATATTAGATATATAGATATATAAGATATATATGATATATAGATATATAGACATTTAGATAATAGATATATAGATATATAGATTATATAGATATATAGATATATAGATATATAGATATATAGATATTATAGATATATAGAAATATAGATATATAGAATGATATATGATATATAGATATATAGATATAATGATATATAGATATATAGATATATAGATATATAGATATATAGATATATAGATATATAGATATATAGAATATAGATATGTAGATATATAGATATATAGAATATTTAGATATATAATATAGAGTTATATAGATATATAGATATATAGATAATAGAAATATAGATATATAGATATATAGATATATAAATATATAGATAAATAGATATATAGATATATAGATATATAGATATATATGATATATAGATATATAGATATATAGATATATAGATATATAGATATATAGATATATAGATATATAGATATATAGATATATAGATATATAGATATATAGATATATAGATATATAGTAATATAGATATATAGATATATAGATATATAGATATTAGATATATAAATATATAGATATATAGATATATAGATATATAGATATATAGATATATAGATACATAGATATATAGATATATAATATATAGATTATATAGATATATAGATATATAGTATATAGATATATAGATATATAGATTATATAGATATATAGATAATATAGATATATAGATATATAGATATATAGATATATAGATATATAGATATATAGATATATAGATTATATAGATATATAGATATATAGATATATAGATATATAGATTATATTAGTATATATAGATATATAGATATATAGATATATAGATATATAGATATATAGATATATAGATATATTAGATATATAGATATATAGATATATAGATATATAGATATATAGATATATAGATATATAGATATATAGATATATAGATATATAGATATATAGATATATAGATATATAGATATATAGATATATAGATATATAGATATATAGATATATAGATATATAGATTTATAGATATATAGATATATAGATATATAGATATATAGATATATAGATATATAGATATATAGTTATTTAGATATATAGATATATAGATATATAGATATATAGATATATAGATATATAGATATATAGATATATAGATATATAGATATATAGATATATAGATATATAGATATATATTAGATATATAGATATATAGATATATAGATATATAGATATATAGGAAGTTATATGATAAATAGATATATATTAGATTATATATAGATATATAGATATATAGATATATAGATATATAGATTAGATATATAGATATATAGATATATAGTATATATAGATATATAGATATATAGATATATAGATATATAGATATATAGATATATAGGATATATAGATATATAGATATATAGATATATAGATATATAGATATATAGATATATAGATATATAGATATATAGATATATAAGATATATAGATATATAGTGTAATAGATATATAGATATAATAGAATATATAGATATATAGATATATAGATATATAGATATATAGATATATAGTCTATATAGCATAGATAGATATATAGATATTTAGTGATTAGATATATAGATATATAGATAATTTGATATATAGATATAAGATATATAGATATATAGATATATAGATATATAGATATATAGATCATATAGAT
>JAXIVJ010011857.1:5000-42140 GCA_036785665.1 Chirona hameri | reverse complement strand
ATATTGCTTCATGAATTCCCCGCCATATGGGCTGACAGATTGACCTGCACGTGACCTTATAAAAATGTCCTAGACAATATCTCCTGAACCACTGCTTGCATTGCAATACAACTTTCATAGCTCACTTTAGCGCCCCAGGTTACCACATATACCAATTTTGGTCAAATCGGTGACATGACGGTGTCGTTTTGCACTTTGTTTTGTGTCGATTTGTCGTGGAACTACAACAAAGAAGAACATTGGGATTTTTGGTACCTATGCAAGGAAATTCACTCACGTGCTCCTCTGCCACCTAGCAGGGCAGCAGGAGGCCAAAGGCTGCGACGCTGCGTGTAAAATTATAACTTACGTTGGTTGTGAATCACTCCAAAATAGCGTCAGACGAGCCACTTTCCCCATCGCAGGCAGTACCCATTTTTCATCGTCAGTTTCATCGTTTTTTTTTTGTGTGTGTGTGTGTGTGTGTGTGTGTGTGTGTGTGTGTGTGTGTGGTGTGTGTGTGTGTGTGCGTGTGTGTGGTGTGTGTGTGCGTGTGTGCGTGCGTGCGTGCGTGCGTGCGTGCGTGCGTGCGTGGCGTGCGTGCGTGCGTGCGTGCGTGGCGTGCGTGCGTGCGGGCGTGCGTGCGTGCGTGCGTGCGTGCGTGCGTGCGTGCGTGCGTGCGTGCGTGCGTGCGTGCGTGCGTGTGTGTGTGTGTGTGTGTGTGTGTGTGTGTGTGTGTGTGTGTGTGTGTGTGTGTGTGCGTGTGTGGTGTGTGTGTGTGTGTGTGTGTGTGTGTGTGTGTGTGTGTGTGTGTGTGTTGTGTGTGTGGTGTTGTGTGTGTGGGCGGGGGTAATTTTCTATTGCCACCTCCTTTCGAGCTTGGCATGGGGGGGGGGGGGGCTTTGACCCTGCCACCCCCCCATCCTCGATCTGCCAGTGAGTGGGGGTAGGATGGCCCATTGCCATTGCACCCCTCGTTTTAACGCCTATGCAATGGAAACTGCTGCTTCAGTTTTCTGAACTCTATGCTCAAGTCGGGACATTTCCGTTTAAGTTTTGAAACTCAACATGGTTACGATTTAATGAGGACGACGCTATAAAAGTAGGTAAACAAGGGCAATGCAAAGTATAACCAATGAATCTTGGATGATTGCTGAACTGATGAGCGTAAACGAGCCCGTCAACGCAGTGGCGTCGCCACACAATTTTGATTATGGGGTGCCACCAGCCAGGGGGGGGGGGGGGGGGGGGCAGCCGTGGTTATGGGGGAGCCCCCGTAGGACTAATGTTACAATCTTGCGAAGCGGGGGGGGGGGGGGGGGGGGGGGGGGGGGGAGGGAGGGGTGGACTCCAGCCACCCCTGTGGCGACGCCCAGCGTGAACGTTACACGTGCCGAAGTTTAAAGGAAATGGTTCACCTTCAACATGGGGTTTTGAACTGAATAGCAGTTTTGTAGCCCGTGTTGAGAAATCCTTATCTGCAACTTTTCTTGGCTGAAAAGACTCTCCAACCGAAGATATTTAACTTTTGACGAAGGAATGCGGCGCATATATGATGTACCGTACCGTCTGAAAGTGCCAGCACTGCCAGGGAGCATGCGCAGACCAATAACGCACACCATAAAATTAATAATTTACGACCTTCTGTCCTGAATTGGCGCGATGTAGGACCATTTTTGAAAAGAAAAAAAGAAACTGTATTACAAAATATAATAAAATCGTGTTCTGAAAAATGTTCCGAAGGTGAACTATTTCCTTTAAGATGTAGGCACTATGTACATCTGAATCACAAGCAATATATGTCAGTACAACGCATTTTTACTTCCTAGATAATTGTTTAGTTTTCGTCCATGCTGAATAAGAACTTGCGAATGTAACATAGATAGAGGCTCTGAAGCTAGCAATATTTTTTCCTTAGTGAGTAGACGTCAACATATAGACAGAGTTCATCCAGATATGAAAAATAATAATAAGGGAATATGAGAGCGTGATCATTTGATGATGTTCCCCCGCCTAATATTTCAATTGCTTTGGAAACGATGCAACTTCCTAAAGTGAAGCCGTGTCTATGGGCCTGTTCCAGTGGCACCTCTAACCTCCTCTAACCTCCTCCAAGTTGCTCCAACTTACAACTGTCTGTGCATTAGTATAGGACAGTTGGAAGTTGGAGCAACTTGGAGGAGGTTAGAGGTGCGACTGAAACAGGCCCTATGAGTACCTAGTGTGTGCAGGTATGTTGTGGAATTATGCCATCAATTTCAAAGATCAATCTCAAAGACCACTCACGAATTCAATCTGTTTCAAATACACGTTTTCCGCCGCACAGCTCGTCTTCTCACGCTAGCCTGCAATATTCGTCTCCAATTAATTGCGCGTTTTACATCGGCTATTTCTCCGCGTTGCAGGTACTGCGGGCTATATATAGTTGCCGGCTCTGCCGGTAGGCGGCGCTGCCGGTCGCCGCCATGGGCTCGGTCGGGCCGGCGGCGGCGGCGGCCGTCAGTGGTAGCGCGTCGCGGCCCGCGAGCCCGCCGCACGAGGACACCATGCAGAAGTTGTCCGAAGAGCGTGACCTGGCCAAGGACGCCCAGTGGAAAGCGCATCCAGCAGAACACGTTCACGCGCTGGGCCAACGAGCACCTGAAGCCGCGCAACCGGCGCATCAACTCGTTGGAGACCGACCTGCAGGATGGTCTGAATCTGATCGCGCTCATCGAGGAGCTGAGCGGCAAGCGGATGCCGCGCCACAGCCGGCAGCCGGCCTTCCGCTCTCAGAAGCTGGAGAATGTGTCGGTGGCGCTGCTCTTCCTCGAGAGGGACGAGCACATCAAGATCGTCAACATCGGTGAGTAGCGCCCCACGGCGCGGGCGACGCGGGGCGGGGCAGGAGAGGGGGCGGTGGCGAGGGGTTTGTGTGCGGGGACTACCGGCGGAGTGGCAGAACGACGATGTCATGGCACTGCTGGATGTGGTGCCGGTAGTGTGACTGGCAGTGGTTCTGGTGAGTGGTGACCCGGAGCTAGTGTTGGTGACTGGGATGGTGCTGGTGACTGGTGACTGGTGCTGGAGTGGCGCTGGTGACCGGGAGTGGTGCTCGGACTATCATTGGTGCTGGTGACAGGGGCAGTGCTGGTGACCAGGGCGGTTGCGGCCGTCCGGCGCCGTTCGGTCGGCCAGCCGTGTCCCGTTGTGGCCGGTGGTCGGCTGTTTGCCGGTCGGAGCCCCCGGCACAGAGCCTCGTCGGTCCGACGCTTGCAGGCCGCGTCATCCTCCGCCGGCCGGACCGTCATCGGGCACACAGGGCGTCTCGGGACTCCGTCGTAGCCCGCCTGCCGTCGGCCGCGTGCCTGGCCGGCGCCGACACGAACCGGTGACATTTCTGAGCGTCACGTGTGGCTGTACCATCGACCGGCGGCGACCCGTGAGCGACTGAGCTGACTGAGCGACAGAGCCACCTCGCTCGACTGTGCAGGGCGTGGGCCGCCCGTGTCTGCTACTCCTCGTCAGGACCGGCGGCGACCCGTGAGCCACCTCGCTCAACTGTGCAGGGCGTGGGCCGCCCGTGTCTGCGACTCCTCGTCAGGGACGGTGTCGGGACGCGCTGGGCCGGGTCGAGCCGATCCGTGCAGAGTCGTGCCGGGCCGGGTCGAGCCGAGCCGAGCCGAGTCGAGCCGAGCCGAGCCGAGTCGTGCCGAGTCGTGCCGGGCCGGGTCGAGCCGATCCGTGCAGAGTCGAGCCGAGCCGAGCCGAGCCGAGCCGAGTCGAGCCGAGCCGAGCCGAGTCGGCCGGGCCGGGTCGAGCCGAGCCGGGCTGAGCTGCGTCGAGCCGAGCCGCGCCGCGCCGCGCCGCGCCGAGTCGAGTCGAGTCGAGTGGAGTCGAGTCGGGTGGAGTCGAGTCGAGTCGAGTCGAGTCGAACCCAGCCCAGCCCAGCCGGGCCAGGCCGAGCCGAGCCACGCCGAGCGATGGTTTCCGCTGTGCAGAAGTGATGAGGTGCGGCACTGCGGGACTGCCTGTCACACACGCCACCTGTCACACCCCGGCGCCGACACACCTCGCGGGCCGACACACCCCACCGTGACGGCCCTGACCGCGGCTCGTCCGCACGGCGCCCGGCACCGGGCCGACCTGACTGGGTCACGTGACGCACTGTTCTGCTCCGTCTCAACGTACCCTCTGCAGCTGATTGTGGGAGGGGGATCTGTTGGATCAGTTGACGGGGGTTTTGACGGCTTTGGTCGGGAAAGAGAGGTCAAAAAAGGACTCGGACAGGCCTACAGATACGAGCGTACCGTTTGAACTAATCACACAAGTGTCAGCGGAGTATCATGAGCCAGTGGCGTATCATGCCCCTCAACTTGTAACTAGGTGCAACTTATCCCACTTCACTGCAACAATCCTGAGTAGGCGGGGAGCGGTACAGAAGTGGCCTGGCTGGCGGACGTTGGGGACGTCGTCCACTCGGCGGGGAGGGGAGGGGTTTGTGATGTGTAGTTAGTGCCTGGGGGGGGGGGGGGGGGGCTGTGATGTGTAGTTAGTGCCTCGGGGGGGGGGGGGGGGGGGCTGTGATGTGTAGTTAGTGCGTGACTGGCTGGCAGTTGGAGCAGCACTTCACCGAATTTAGTGTCTGCCAGAGACATGAGAAGGAGAGAAGAGAGTGTGAGGAGGAGCGGAAGGCTGGTTTGCGGAATGTCTACCCCACCTCTGCCGGCCCAGTTTTATCTGACCAGACTCTGAGTGATAATCAGATTATCACAAACCTCGGCTCACAGTCCAAAGACCCCGTCAAACGACCCCCTGGCGTTTTCGCTCCTTATTGAGCTAGAGATTCGATCAAAACGATCGTGTTGCTTGTGACGAGAGGAAGCCATTGACATCCGATTTTAAGGTCCTGGGTCATTAGGTGACCTCCGAGTCATGTCAATTACCCAAAAGTCATCCAAATAGTAAAGGCGTAGAAATTGAATTTAATCGAGCTAGAATCGTGAATGAACATATGATGTGCTTAATGGGTGCCAATTTGAAATCAGCGTCACAAAATGTCCCAGAAACTGCTAAATTCCAAAAAGTCATGTCAGGTCATCTGAGGGCAGTGACCTCGGTTAACCTGTGGAAGTGCATGACGCCAGTGCAACATATAATTATGTAAAATGGATCCCAGATTTGAAATCAGCTTCACAAAATGCCCTAGAAACTGCCAGAAGCCAAAAAAGTCATCTGAGGTCATCGGAGGTCAGTGACCTCGGTTGACATCTGAAAAGGGTCAATCGAGGTCCAAATATCAGTGGAAACCACAACTGTCACCTGGCAACACATGTGCATATGCTCCTGAACAACAAACTCGGAAACTGCACAAGTTACAAGGATCGATACTACGGACGCAGTTGCGCCTGACATGACCTTGCAAAAACAGGTCGTATGTCACGGGTCATGGGAGTAAGAAGTTCCAAATTTTCAGAGTATGTGTCAAATTGTTCAAAGATAGGGTAGGTACTGAAAGTTTCATCACAATCGGTTGATATTTACGCGAGTTATTCCCGAAAAAAAACCGAGGGGTGGCATCTAGGCCTCCCCCTGCACTGGCGAGGGTGAACGCGTCCGAATCACGTTTAGAGACTGCGATTACGCTTGGTCTCGTTTGTGAGGCCGACTCTGTGTGCATTGCCTGCCCTGCAGCGGGAATGTCACTGCACTGTGCATTCCGCCGTCCCGCCGTCCCTGCAGCAGCCGTCCCCGGGTCAGAGGGCGTGACGGGCTGCCATCTCCTCCGGCCGTCACACCACGTGACGTCCCGTCCGTCACACAGTCACAGTAGCAGAGCTCGGGTCGTGTGGGCGGCGACAGCGGCCCCTGGGTGCGGTCGTGTGACGGTGTGGGTGATGTGGGAGTTGAGAGAGTTGAGTGAAGGGAGGGGGTCGGTCACTGTCACTATCACTCGCGTCACGCCGTCACGCGTGTCACACTTCCGGCGCTCGGCGGCCCGTCCGCGCCGTTTGACGGCCGTGATTAAATACCGCGGCGGCTGATGTTTGTTTTGCAGCTCCCACAAAGTACAGAGATGAGATGACCTCGATCGCGACTCGGAACGTGTTGGTGGTGACCGGGGCGGGACAGGACGGGGTGGGGTGAGGTGGAGCGGGTGTGAGTGTGAGTGGGGCCGGGGGGGGGGGGGGGGGGTCAGGTGGGGTGGGATGAGGCGTCAGGGCGGGTTGGGTTTGTGGTAGGGCTGGGTGGGATGGATTGGAGTGGGGTTGGTAGGGTGCGATGGGTGAGGTAGGTAGGGGGGCGGGGTGGAGTGGGGCGGGGCGAGGCGGGGCGAGGCGGGGCGAGGCGGGGCGAGGCGGGGTGGATTTGGGCCGGGTAGATGTGCGTGCCGTACATACGTGCCTCCTCGTGTTGTTTGGTCCCGGATCACTGTAACCCGGTCTGGGAGGTGTCCGATCGGTGGCGACCGAGAAGTGACCCCGGCCGGTCACGACGCACCAGGTAAAAAACAGCCAACGGACACCGGCCACTGGCGGTGGTGACGGTGGTGGTGGCGGTGGTGGCGGTGGTTGTGACGGTGGTGACGGTGGTGGCGGTGTGGCGGTGGTGGCGGTGGTGCGGTGGTGACGGTGGTGACGGGGGTGGTGGCGGTGGTGGCGGTGGTGGCGGTGGTGGTGGTGGAGGTGGTGGTGGTGGTGGTGGTGGTGGTGGTGGTGGTGGTGGTGGTGACGGTGTGACGGTGACGGTGGTGGTGGTGGTTGTGTGACGGTGGCGGTGTGTGACGGTGGTGGTGATGGTGGTGGTGGTGGCGGTGGTGGCGGTGGTGGCGGTGGTGGCGGTGGTGACGGTGGGGTCGGTGCTGGGGGTCAGGTGGTGGTGGTGCTGGTGGTGGTGGCGGTGGTGGTGGTGGTGGTGGTGGTGGTGACGGTGGGGTCGGTGCTGGGGTCAGGTGGCGGTGGTGGGTGGTGGTGGTGGCGGTGGTGGTGGTGGTGGTGACGGTGGGATCGGTGCTGGGTCAGGTGGCGGTGGTGGCGGTGTGGTGGTGGTGGTGGTGGTGGTTTGGTGGTGGTGGTGTGGTGGGTGGTGGTGGTGGTGGTGGTGGTGGTGACGGTGGTGGTGGTTGTGATGGTAGTGTCGGTGGTGGTGGTGGTGGTGGCGGTGGTGTCGGTGGTGGTGGTGGTGGTGGTGGTGGTGGTGGTGGTGGTGGTGGTGGTGGTGGTGGTGGTAGGTGGTGGTGGTGGTGGTGGTGGGGTCGGTGCTGGGGTCAGCTGGGCACTGAGTGCTGCTGCAGTGTCAACACCGCGGGACGCCGCGCGGGGACGGGGACGGGGACGAGGTGGAGACGGGGACGAGGATGGCGCTTGGTGACGGTACTTCGTTGAACCACCTGCCTCAGTTCAGTAACTCTGGAACCACCCTCCCCTGACCTTATCGACATCGCGCGCCCGTCCTGAAAAAATGTTCCACTTTAGCATTTCTAGCGTGTCAGCAGAGACGGATCCGGGGGGGGGGGAAATGGGCAATTCCCCCCAACGAAAAGTCGGGGGCAAAAGTATGTTTCCCCCCAAAGTTGGAGTAAAAGTTGCCATTTGTATCTTTCCAAAATGCATTTAGCTGTTTTTAGCAACTACAATTTGCTATACAAAATTGCACATACTATTGGTTCCAAAATAAGCGTCCCGCTGGGTTAGACGACAGTCTGTAGTGAATACCTGCATTCTCGCCATTCCCGGTCGGTCTGGGAGGTAGGCTGTCCGACACACTCTAGTGCTCGGCGGGACAGCCTATACAGCTTGGCTACACTGACGCTACACTGCCTGTATAGGCTGTTCCGCGCAGCATTTTTGTGCACCGTACAGCCTAACCTTTCAGGCGGTTCAAAACGGCCGGTATTCACTACAAATTAACTGCTGTGCCGGCCAACCCAGCGGGACGCTTATTTTGTAACCAATAGTACAATTTTGTATATATAATTAATAGCGAAGTAAAGCCGAGCGACTGTAATAGGTCTGTTACGTTATGCTTCGGAAAGATGTTAATATTTGCGTTACCTTGTGACAATCCTGACTGATGTATCCGTCTAACTGTTGTCGGTACATGGTCAGTAGAGATTCAGGAAATCTGGAAAAATGTGGTCCATAATACTACGTGCAGGACGTGCAACGTGCAACAAGAGAATTCAAGAGATGGTAGTGTACCGAGTTGCAATTGGTAACGTTTCGCTGTTATCAACGCTAGCATTTACTCTACTCGCTGCAGTGCTGAGATATCCCGATACTGGCAATGTATTCGGATTGCGAGCCTACGCATCATTGCCACACCAATGTTGTCACTGTCGTTATATTTTTTCATCAATGCCAGTACGCAGGTATGGATTTGCTGCATCTCTTATGACGTATATTGCTATCTGACATTGTCTTGGCCTCCATCCTTTCCATATATAGCGATTTCCTTTCAGCACGAGCACGTTGTGGCGTACACAATCATAACAACCTACAACTCTGCAAGAATGTTTTGTCTTATAATCAAACGGCCGCTGACGAGCCGTCTCCAAAGCTGAATTTGATAGCCTCATTCGTAACGCTTTGGTTCTCCACAGCATGCGGCCACGTGCATGACGCCGGCCGTGGCACAGAGCAGCTGCAGCCTGCTCTGATATTGTGTGACCCGCGCCCTTCAACATACTCCGTCCTCTCATCCCAAGTCATCCTGGGGATGTATCCTACCAGCATGCACGGATGTTATAAATTGATGTAATTAATGCTGGAAATGCGCTTTCTCGTTTTTCCACATTTTGTTTGAGACGATCCCTATCACATCCTGCCAGCTGCCACTGGATCAGCATGCATCTTGTTTGTGCGCTTTACCGATTAACGCCCACCGTCACCAAACATATGGAAATAGTGAAATTGGAACCTCAAACGCATTCACATTCAGCCATTTTAGCACATCCTGCCGGGCATAGGCGTAGGAACAGGGGGGGGGGGGGGCATGGCATGACCCCCTCACTGTTCGGCCATTGTTGGGGTTAACATCTTTATTTTTGCTTGGTGAGAAAAGTTTTTGATGGCAAAAGGTTCGCCAAGACCGAGAGCAGCCCAAATCTGCAAAGAAATCTTCCATAGGGGGGTTGGGGTACTCTCAAAACGAGATCACAGTTGCACTGCCCCCCCCGCACTTTTCGTGACGTTCCTACGTTCCTGCAGCCGGGACAGTGATACCAGTTGTGGTACGAAGAGTTTCATGCCAAATCCTTTGTTGAATATTTTACACAAATACATTCATATATACTTTCGCTGAAGATAACGTTTTAGCTCTGGTTGCATTTCCTATTTTTCATAAAGATATTCCTAGATTATATGTCCAGTGAGATATTCAGCTTTGTTAAGAGGCTAACGTTCTAATGATCATCGTTTTCACCTTCGAGCATCTGAATCACTTACGACTCTTGGTGACGACGTGGCAGGGCCTATTTTAACACCCCTCACGCGGCAATGTTATTGACATGTTAACGGGGGGGGGGGGGGGGGGGGGGGGGGGGGGGCAAATGCCCCCACCCCCAGTCAAGATATTTTGCCCACCTTGATTTCAGTAATTTTATGTCATTTTTCGCTTCATATTATTCAATTAAAATAAAATATACTTAACTGGTGATAAATTTAGAAAATCCAATTATATATTCCATGATATTCCTAAGTTTTAGTATTTCCCAGTCAAAATTAGTATCTTTAAATTATATCCGAAATAGCATTAATTTCAAATAGGTTACCCTTTAAACAATTGTTCATTAACGGTAGAGTAGGGCAGGTCGGAGATAGTTGTACCAGGAACGTCGCCACACAATTTAGAGTTGGTGTTGGGTGGGGTGGTGTGTGGTGGTGGGGGGAGGGGGGAAACCAGGTGGTTGCCACCCCCTCCACACTCCCATAATGTTAATGATCTTGGGGGGCCGACCCCCCGGCCCCTCGGATGGCGACGCCCCATGTTTGGATAGGGGGGATATTTCAATAATGTTCCTTCCGTGGAGTATATAAGGGAAGAATCTGAATATGAGCGGCCCGGCCCAGCCCGACCTGTGTTGACGCTTTTGAGAAGCTCATATCTCTGCAAACCCGCACGTCCTGATTGACAAGCGGGCTTCTTTGCTGAGTAGTCCCATCCACCCTAACCTGTTTGAGACCAGTGCCGGACTCACGTGAGTAACTACCACTGCGCGTGGCGCATGCCGCGTGTGAGGGGTGTATAAAGGTGTTTTGTCGCAAAAGCTCCGCAACGGCTTGGCCCGATTGTGTACAAATTTGGTGTGTGGTTATGGATCTCTCAGCCGCCACTTACCAACAAGTCAGGGGTGGGTGCCTCTGCACGTGCGCACCCTTTTTTGTCCCCGCATCTCAGAAACTACTTGGCCGATCGAATTGAAATTCACCATAGGTACAAAATATTCGCGAGTCTGTTGAACATTGTGAAATTTTGCCATTTCCTGGGGATTTATATGCATTTTCATGTTTCCCTAATGACCTAAAATTGGGGAGATCTCAAAATCTACGTTGCCTAGGTCATCGATATACAAATTATCTGAAATAGCAGAATTGTTGGGTATTTATGACCTGATTAAATCCTGTTAGTTTCCAACTGATCGGTTAAACAATCTGGCTGCGGCACGACCTTATACTTTTAGGTGGGATCACCAAACTTGACTTAGTGACCTGACCTGAGGAGACCCGAGGTAAACAAAATAACAGGATTTGAGCAACAGATAGGCAAACAGTTCTGCCAAAAATGGCGGTGCGAAACGCCGTCGTTTTCCACTATTTACGAAAAACCTAAGGGGGGGGGGGGGGGATATCCGCCCCCTGTTGTTGCGCGTGTTAACGTCTGCACACAGATTCCCCGCCCCCAACCTAGAAATCCTGGCGATGCCAATTATGGATGTACCCATACACCTAAGAAATTGGAGTAATCAACATTCGGTATTTTCATCATGCTCTGCATGTCCAACGTGCTCAACCTGCCGCACGAGTTTGATAAAATTACAACAGTAAGGGGGTAAGTTGAGCAACACTTAACCCGCGCACTGCAAGGGGTGTTGATTTCCGCCCCCCCCCCCTTGGGTTTTTCGCAGATAGCGAAAAAACGGCGGCGCGCAGCGCCGCCGAGTTTTGGCACACCTGTTAGTACATCAATTGCGCACACTTTGAAAAAGAAAACGAACCTCGGGTCATCTCAGGTCAGGTCACCAGACCAGGTCAAGTGACCCCACCTCCAAAAACGTCTGCAGTTGTGCCCAAGCTAGAGTTTCTCACTGATCAGTTTGAAACTTACAGGGTGTCATGAGGGCATAAGTACTTACAATTCGTAAATCTCGGAATTTTGATATCGGTGACCTAAGGTCAGGTCAATTTCGTGACCTCCCCATAATAAGTAAATGTGGAAATATTCAAATGCTTCCTTTTTCAAGGATATGCATGATATTAGTCCAATTACTTCTGGATCATGTTATTATAGGATATTATTGATGATCCAAGTGTAAGTTTTGTTGAGTGACCCCTATGGGGTCATTTGAGGTCATCCGAGGTTACCATCACCTTTTTTTGGTCAATAACTCGCGACATAATGAAGATAGAGAAGTAAAACAGACAGCAATGTGTTTGTCTCGTCGAGACACGTCTCCCTATATGCAACATGACCTACTTGGGTCTTGACCTCAGGTCAAGGTCACGTGACCTGAAATCAAATTTTGAAAATGTTTTATCAATTAGCTTCAGCTGCAAATATTCAATCATATTTCTGACACTGTTCCATCATATAATAATTTGATAACATGCTATATAAAATTATTATATGATGACAATATATATATATATAAACAATATTAGTAATATACTATATTACTAATATTGTTTAAATTTGCGTTGCGTCACTTTTGCCTCAAGGATACCTCACTACCATATTTTACTGCCATATGAAGTATATTTTTTCTTTTATTTTCAAACTTTTGCAATGCTCATCATTTTTACCATACATGGTAAAGGATGTCATTTTCGACTACGGAAGACTTTTTTGGTGGGGGCAAACAAATAGTTTTGGCCCCCCTTGATTTTGCCAGCGGGGGCGACTGCCCCCGCTGCCCCCTGAATCCGCCGCCGCTGTTTGAAGCAGGCTCATACCTACCTTTGGGTAAAGAAATAACACTTTAATTTCGATGTCCGTTTAATATCATCTTTAGAACTTGCGTCAGCATATTTCAGGTCGATAAAGTATTTTATATATGCTTAGGCGTTACTTTTTTACATCCTACCGTTTGTGTGGTACCGTTATGACACGGCCGTCTCCAAAACAGGTGCTTGTCAGTTATCGGCTCTCGACGTCATGCTGTCATACTGTTCAAACTATGTTTGTTTTAAATTATGAGTCTTGCAACGAAATTTGGATATCTGAAGGCCAGGTACGTACTACGTAGCCAAAGGGGGCACGAGGGCCATGCCACCCCCCAGAGAAAACCAAATTTACACTAGATAAAATTAGATTCTCTGACGACCCGACCTCCCCCCGGTCAACAACATTGAGAAAAATCCTGGCTACGTGCCTGCTGAATGCCAAATTTGTTTGCCCCCCTCCCCCCAACTGAGCGGCTGGATCCGCCCCTGCGTGTCAGTAGCATTGTTTAGCATAACATTTGTTTGGCTCTAAAAAAATGTAATGTCAACATTGTCATAAGTAGGAACAAAGTTACGAGTGATAAGGATTGAGGATGCTCCGACATATCCGAAGGGAAACAGGCCACTTAAAAGCTCTGTCGGTCAGATCAAACATGGATGAAATTATTGTGTTTGGGTTCGCTAATGGCTTAATAAACCGCCTATCCTCGTTTGACCCGATGCAGTCATCACACGGAGTCTCGACTCTCGCCTCACCAAACGATCGTAACTCTTCCCGGCTCAGTCCGGCTCCGTGAATGTTATTCTACGACGCCAGCGGCGATGTGGCTCAGGAGGACCTGCTCCGGTCCTGGGTAAGCCGCCTGATGATGCCCGTGCTGAGCGGCCTCTATTGCTGCCTGTTAGCGATGGTCCATTCATTGGTGTGGAGATTATCCGTCGCCGCTGCTGGTGGGCGCAGTCAGCAGTCAGCAGTCAGCAGTCAGCAGTCAGCAGTCAGCGCTGCAGACAGGCCGGCCGACACTTCCCTCAGAGCCTCAGCGGTGACGTCATAGTGTGGTATGTACTCACTCTGAGTTCACCTGAGCCGAGGGCTGTGGGCGGTGCGAACCTGAGCTGCCGCTCTAATGGTATCGTGTTGTGGCCGGGGCGTGACCCGGTGCCGCTGACTCCCAGACAGCCAGACATGTCAGCGGTCAGAGATGACTGAGTCAGACATGTCGGAAGACAGATCTGACTGAGTCAGACATGTCAGCAGACAGATCTGACTGAGCCAGACATGTCAGCAGACAGAGCTGACTGAGCCAGACATGTCAGCAGACAGAGCTGACTGAGCCAGACATGTCAGCAGACAGAGCTGACTGAGTCAGACATGTCAGCAGACAGAGCTGACTGAGTCAGACATGTCAGCAGATAGAGCTGACTGAGCCAGACATGTCAGCAGACAGAGCTGACTGAGCCAGACATGTCAGCAGATAGAGCTGACTGAGTCAGACATGTCAGCCGACAGATCTGACTGAGTCAGACATGTCAAACAGACAGAGCTGACTGAGTCAGACATGTCAGCAGACAGAGCTGACTGAGCCAGACATGTCAGCAGACAGATCTGACTGAGCCAGACATGTCAAACAGACAGATCTGACTGAGCAAGACATGTCAAACATACATAGCTGACTGAGCAAGACATGTCAAACAGACAGATCTGACTGAGCAAGACATGTCAAACAGACAGAGTTGACTGAGTCAGACATGTCAGCAGACAGAGCTGACTGAGTCAGACATGTCAGCAGACAGATCTGACTGAGTCAGACATGTCAGCAGACAGAGCTGACTGAGCCAGACATGTCGGAAGACAGATCTGACTGAGTCAGACATGTCAGCCGACAGAGCTGACTGAGCCAGACATGTCAAACAGACAGATCTGACTGAGTCAGACATGTCAGCAGACAGAGCTGACTGAGCCAGACATGTCAGCAGACAGAGCTGACTGACAAGACATGTCAAACAGACAGATCTGACTGCGCAAGACATGTCAAACAGACAGAGCTGACTGAGAAAGACATGTCAAACAGACAGAGCTGACTGAGCCAGACATGTCAAACAGACAGATCTGACTGAGCAAGACATGTCAAACAGACAGAGCTGACTGGGCCAGACATGTCAGCAGACATAACTGACTGAGCCAGACATGTCAGCAGACAGAGCTGACTGAGCCAGACATGTCAAACAGACAGAGCTGACTGAGCAAGACATGTCAGCACTGTCTGCTGACATGTCTGTCTCAGCCAGATCTGTCTGCATGGGGGGGAGGGGGCATCTTTTTGTGGCAAAAAAGTACCCCCCCCCCATTTTTCCCGGATTTGGGCCGGTCACCTTATTTTGGTATTTGAGCTTAAGAAATTCTCTTTTCAAATTCACAAAAATGTTTTTTTTTGTGGAAAGTTTTCGGAAAAACAGTTTCTTTTATTTCTTTGGGTCAAAAACCTAACATTTTGAAAATCCGAGATCGCCATTTAGAAGAGAATTCCATTTCTTTTCTTGTGATGATGTGACGTCCGAACAGTGACGGCGCCCCTCCGGCCAGTGACGGCGCCCCACAAAATGTTAAAGGCACGACGAGCACGTGCGGAAGGATAGGCCCTTGCAAAATGTTCGCCAATATTGGAGGAGCCCCTGTCGATCGGGTGGCGCCCCTCAAGACAATGACCTGGTCCTTTGTGAATTTCGGCGCACGCCACTGTGCGCCCCTCTCCCAAAATGTGGCGCCCCCTTGATTTAAGGTCCGATGGCGCCAAGATGCCTTCCGACGGCGGCATAAAGCGCTCTGAGGGCGGCGAGATGCCTCCCGAGGGCGGCAAGATGCCTCACGAGGGCGGCAAGATGTCTTTCGAGGGCGGCATGGTGTCTTCTAAGGGCGGCATAATACTTTCTAAGGGCGGCAGAGTGCCTTCCGAGGGCGGCAAAATGCTTTCCGAGGGCGGCATGATGCCTTCCAAGGGCGGTATAATGCGGTCTGAGGGCGGCAAAATGCCTTCCGAGGGCGGCAAGAGATCTTCCGAGGGCAGCATGGTACCTTCCCAGGGCGGCATAATGCACTATGAGGGTGGCAGAATGCCTTCTGAGGGCGGCAAAACGTCTTCTGAGGGCGGCATAATACGCTCTCAGGGCGGCATAATGCGCTCTGAGGGCGGCATAATGCGCTCTGAGGTCGGCAAAATGCCTTCCGAGGGCGGCAAGATGTCTCCCGAAGGCGGCATGATGCCTTCCAAGGGCGGCATAATTGGCTCTGAGGGCGCAAAATGCTTTCCGATGCCGGCAAGATGTCTTCCGAGGGCGGCAAGATGTCTTTCGAGGGCGGCATGATGCCTTCCGAGGGCGGCATGATGCCTTCCGAGGGCGGCAATATGTCTTCCGAGGCCTTCCGAGGGCGGTAAGGCGTCTTCTAAGGCGGTATAATGAACTCTCAGGGCGGCAAGATGCATTCGAAGGATGGCAAGATGTCTTTCCAAGGGCGGCATAATACGCTCTGAGGGTGGCAAAATGCCTTCCGAGGGCGGCAAGATGTCTTCCGAGGACTTCCGAGAGCGCCATAATGCGCTCTGAGGGCGGCATAATAAGCTCTGAGGGCAGCAACATGCCTTCCGAGGGCGGCAAGATGTCTTCCGAGGGCGCCATGATGCTTTCCGAGGGTGGCATAATGCGCTGTGAGGGCGGGAAGATGCCTTCCGAGGACGGCATGATGCCTTTCGAGGGCGGCATGATGTCTTCCGAGGGGCGGCATAATGCGTTGTGACTGTGCCCCGGGGTTAGCGTCGTCAAGTTAGCGTCGTATTTGTATCAGTTTTCAGAGTCGAGTTCCGATTTGCCCCACATTAGGTATATGGGCAGATCTCGTCGAGTTATGCACGAATATGCTATCAGTTTTGCCCTAGGGCGCACGGTTTGACCTCCAGAGGTCATCGAAATGTCACCACACGGCGCACAGTCTTTTTTACCATCCGATTTGATCGCAACAGACCTCAAATGAATCGCCGTCACGCCAGCTTGCGTCACGGTCAAGAAATTTGCATCCATAGGTCAAAGGTCAAGGTCACGGAGACGAATACGAGTTGTTTAAGCCTGGGTTGTTTTCAGACATTACATTGCTACTCATCTGATGTAAGTGAAAGTGAGGGGGGCCATGCCCCCCGCCCCCCCCTTTTCCTACGCCTATGGCAATGCGCAGTCCTTGCATGAGCGTGCCGCTGTGCGAGTATATGTAGTTGTCAAAGCTGTATTTTTTCGATTGAAAATCAATACAAAATCGAATTGCCCGCTGCGTAACGTCGACATTTATATTCGATATTTATGTATTGATTCGTCGGGGCGCCCCTGTAGGCCGGGCGCCCCCCTATGGGTATGGCGCCCCCTGGCAGTGGACCCCCCACTTTTTAGAAGGTAGCGACGCCTCTGGATATGGGTATGACGATAGTCATTTAAGAATGCATGCTTCATGCTGACTTCCATTTATTACATGAGGAAATGTTTTATATTTGCTTCATTTTCTAGAGCTTTGGGTGCATTGCAAGCCTCGGCTGTATGCAGAAAACATGCTGTTTTTACAAAGAAATGTTTGGTAAACAAAACACGAAAGTAAAGTATGGTACATTGATGGCCATATATACTTCGCTATTCTCAACCGTCCATATCACACTTAATTATAACAATTTGGGGTTATGGACGTTAATCTCTAGAAAGGATTGCACTGGCACCATCCTCCAGCTCCACCTCGCACCCCAATCTGAGCTCTGCAGCTGGTGACCGCCGGTGGTCACATGCCACGAATGTCGCTCCGGCTGGTGTGGCGCAGTGATTGTTGGCAGCGTGCGCCTCCGACTGCATGGCCTCTGCCGGCTCTTCCGTGACCGGGCGGGGCACCTGGCACCGACAGTAATACGGGACACCTGCCCTCGGCCGGTGACGGACACAGGACCGGCGGGGAGGGGTCTCACCTGTCAGCAGACGTTCTTAACGAGATCCGTCGGCGGACGTGTTTCGCAGTATGATGGGAACGCTGCTGCCATGGTTCATAGATCGCTGCTGCCTATGGTTCATAGATCGGAGATATATTATTTCAGTTAACCGTCGGATGGTCCTGGCCGGCCGCATTTGTGGTTAGCAGGGGCGCAGCCAGGGGGGGGGGGGGGGGGAGGGCACAGGGGGCACGTGCCCCCCCAGGTCCGAGGGGCCCGGAGTGCCTCTCGGCCCCTCAGCCCATATGGAAGCGGCGGAGCGGTCGAAGGGCTCAAAACGGCCCGGCTTACCAGGCTTAAGAGAGTCCTTGTTCGGACTTACGGGCCCTTACTCGGCCCGAGGGAGCCCTCTGCCGGCCTGGGGGAACCCTCGGTTGCCCTAATGGGCCCTTGTTAGGCTTACGGGGGCCCATGGTCGGCCTAATGCTCTTGGTTAGCCTGATGGGCCCTCAGTCTGAGGGAGCCCTTGCTAGGCTTAAGAGGACCCCGGTCGGCCTGAGGGGCCCTCGGCCGGCCTAAGAGTGTCCTAGGTCGTCCTGAGGGGCCTAGGTGGCCCCCTGGGGATGATGTGCCCTTCCCCCTTGCCGAAGGTCTGGCTGCGTCCCTGGTGGTTAGGCTTGGTTCCGGACCGGTTTGTAGCTCATCAATCTTATTACGGCAGCTACAGCCGTACCGTTCCGATATATGACATATTGTACGGAGCGGCAGTATGGTATACTGCATCAAGTACATCATATTGTACGGAGCAGTAGTATGGTATACTGCATCAAGTACATCATATTGTACGGAGCAGTAGTATGGTATACTGCATCAAGTACATCATATTGTACGGAGCAGTAGTATGGTATACTGCATCAAGTACATCATATTGTACGGAGCAGTAGTATGGTATACTGCATCAAGTACATCATATTGTACGGAGCAGTAGTATGGTATACTGCATCAAGTACATCATATTGTACGGAGCAGTAGTATGGTATACTGCATCAAGTACATCATATTGTACGGAGCAGTAGTATGGTATACTGCATCAAGTACATCATATTGTACGGAGCAGTAGTATGGTATACTGCATCAAGTACATCATATTGTACGGAGCAGTAGTATGGTATACTGCATCAAGTACATCATATTGTACGGAGCAGTAGTATGGTATACTGCATCAAGTACATCATATTGTACGGAGCAGTAGTATGGTATACTGCATCAAGTACATCATATTGTACGGAGCAGTAGTATGGTATACTGCATCAAGTACATCATATTGTACGGAGCAGTAGTATGGTATACGGCATCAAGTACATCATATTGTACGGAGCAGTAGTATGGTATACTGCATCAAGTACATCATATTGTACGGAGCAGTAGTATGGTATACTGCATCAAGTACATCATATTGTACGGAGCAGTAGTATGGTATACTGCATCAAGTACATCATATTGTACGGAGCAGTAGTATGGTATACTGCATCAAGTACATCATATTGTACGGAGCAGTAGTATGGTATACTGCATCAAGTACATCATATTGCACGGAGCAGAAGTATGGTATACTGCATCAAGTACATCATATTGTACGGAGCAGTAGTATGGTATACTGCATCAAGTACATCATATTGTACGGAGCAGTAGTATGGTATACTGCATCAAGTACATCATATTGTACGGAGCAGTAGTATGGTATACTGCATCAAGTACATCATATTGTACGGAGCAGTAGTATGGTATACTGCATCAAGTACATCATATTGTACGGAGCAGTAGTATGGTATACTGCATCAAAAGATCCACTACGTTATTGGTACGACATGCAACAATCATCTCCAATATCGCAGAAAGCCGAGACGGACGTGCGGAGGGATGAGGATGAGGATGAGGATGAGGATGAGAATGAGGATGAGAATGAGGATGAGGATGAGGATGAGTATGAGGATGAGGATGAGGATGAGGATGAGGATGAGGATGAGGATGAGGATGAGGATGAGTATGAGTATGAGGATGAGGATGAGGATGAGGATGAGGATGAGGATGAGGATGAGGATGAGGATGAGGATGAGGATGAGGGTGAGGGTGAGGATGAGGATGAGGATGAGGATGAGGATGAGGATGAGGATGAGGATGAGGATGAGGATGAGGATGAGGATGAGGATGAGGATGAGGATGAGGATGAGTATGAGTATGAGGATGAGGATGAGGATGAGGATGAGGATGAGGATGAGGATGAGGATGAGGATGAGGATGAGGATGAGGATGAGGAGGATGAGGATGAGGATGAGGATGAGGATGAGGATGAGGATGAGGATGAGGATGAGAGCGTGTGTAAACAGTAATGCCAACACTGCCTCGCATGACCGACCAATAACTAGGTATTGGTGACAGTCCCGGGACTGGTCTCTGTGTCCCGTCAACACATAGCAGCACTGTGATTGCGAAAGGGAGGGGGATGGGCCAGAGGAGAGACTGCGTGCGGCAGCCCGAGCTGTCGTCAGGAGTTACGCGTGTGAAGCGATTCGCGGTATCCGGACGGGAAGACCCTCTCTCTCCCTCGGCTCTCTCCCCGGCCAGCTGTTGCGGTGCCGCGTATCACCACACCACCTGGCTAGCCGGTCGCGGCGCGGTGTGATGTTGTCTGGCGCGGTGCGGCACGGGGGCGGGGTGTGATGTTGTCTGGCGCGGTGAGGCACGGGGGCGGGGTGTGATGTTGTCTGGCGCGGTGTGGCACGGCGCGGTGTGATGTTGCCTGGCGCGGTGTGGCACGGCGCGGTGTGATGTTGTCTGGCGCGGTGCGGCACGGCGGGGTGTGATGTTGTCTGGCGCGGTGTGGCACGGCGCGGTGTGATGTTGTCTGGCGCGGTGTGGCACGGGGGCGGGGTGTGATGTTGTCTGGCGCGGTGCGGCACGGGGGCGGGGTGTGATGTTGTCTGGCGCGGTGTGGCACGGCGCGGTGTGATGTTGTCTGGCGCGGTGTGGCACGGGGGCGGGGTGTGATGTTGTCTGGCGCGGTGTGGCACGGGGGCGGGGTGTGATGTTGTCTGGCGCGGTGTGGCACGGGGGCGGGGTGTGATGTTGTCTGGCGCGGTGTGGCACGGCGGGGTGTGATGTTGTCTGGCGCGGTGTGGCACGGCGCGGTGTGATGTTGCCTGGCGCGGTGTGGCACGGCGGGGTGTGATGTTGTCTGGCGCGGCGGTGCGCGGCGGGGTGTGATGTTGTCTGGCGCGGTGTGGCACGGCGCGGTGTGATGTTGTCTGGCGCGGTGTGGCACGGGGGCGGGGTGTGATGTTGTCTAGCGCGGTGTGGCACGGGGGCGGGGTGTGATGTTGTCTGGCGCGGTGTGGCACGGCGGGGTGTGATGTTGTCTGGCGCGGTGTGGCACGGCGGCGGGGTGTGATGTTGTCTGGCGCGGTGTGGCACGGCGGGGTGTGATGTTGTCTGGCGCGGTGTGGCACGGCGGGGTGTGATGTTGTCTGGCGCGGTGTGGCACGGCGGGGTGTGATGTTGTCTGGCGCGGTGTGGCACGGGGGCGGGGTGTGATGTTGTCTGGCGCGGTGTGGCACGGCGGGGTGTGATGTTGTCTGGCGCGGTGTGGCACGGCGGGGTGTGATGTTGTCTGGCGCGGTGTGGCACGGCGGGGTGTGATGTTGTCTGGCGCGGTGTGGCACGGGGGCGGGGTGTGATGTTGCCTGGCGCGGTGTGGCACGGCGGGGTGTGATGTTGTCTGGCGCGGTGTGGCACGGCGGGGTGTGATGTTGTCTGGCGCGGTGTGGCACGGCGGGGTGTGATGTTGTCTGGCGCGGTGTGGCACGGGGGCGGGGTGTGATGTTGTCTGGCGCGGTGCGACACGGCGGGGTGTGATGTTGTCTGGCGCGGTGTGGCACGGGGACGGGGTGTGATGTTGTCTGGCGCGGTGTGGCACGGCGGGGTGTGATGTTGTCTGGCGCGGTGTGGCACGGGGCGGGGTGTGATGTTGTCTGGCGCGGTGCGGCACGGCGGGGTGTGATGTTGTCTGGCGTGGTGTGGCACGGCGCGGTGTGATGTTGTCTGGCGCGGTGTGGCACGGGGGCGGGGTGTGATGTTGTCTGGCGCGGTGCGGCACGGGGGCGGGGTGTGATGTTGTCTCGCGCGGTGTGGCACGGCGCGGTGTGATGTTGTCTGGCGCGGTGTGGCACGGGGGCGGGGTGTGATGTTGTCTGGCGCGGTGTGGCACGGGGGCAGGGTGTGATGTTGTCTGGCGCGGTGTGGCACGGGGGCGGGGTGTGATGTTGTCTGGCGCGGTGCGGCACGGGGGTGGGGTGTGATGTTGTCTGGCGCGGTGTGGCACGGGGGCGGGGTGTGATGTTGTCTGGCGCGGTGCGGCACGGGGGCGGGGTGTGATGTTGTCTGGCGCGGTGTGGCACGGCGCGGTGTGATGTTGTCTGGCGCAGTGTGGCACGGGGGCGGGGTGTGATGTTGTCTGGCGCGGTGTGGCACGGGGGCGGGGTGTGATGTTGTCTGGCGCGGTGTGGCACGGCGGGGTGTGATGTTGTCTGGCGCGGTGTGGCACGGGGGCGGGGTGTGATGTTGTCTGGCGCGGTGTGGCACGGCGGGGTGTGATGTTGTCTGGCGCGGTGTGGCACGGCGGGGTGTGATGTTGTCTGTCGCGGTGTGGCACGGGGGCGGGGTGTGATGTTGTCTGGCGCGGTGTGGCACGGCGGGGTGTGATGTTGTCTGGCGCAGTGTGGCACGGGGGCGGGGTGTGATGTTGTTTGGCGCGGTGCGGCACGGCGGGGTGTGATGTTGTCTGGCGCGGTGTGGCACGGCGGGGTGTGATGTTGTCTGGCGTGGTGTGGCACGGGGGCGGGGTGTGATGTTGTCTGTCGCGGTGTGGCACGGCGGGGTGTGATGTTGCCTGGCGCGGTGTGGCACGGGGGCGGGGTGTGATGTTGTCTGGCGTGGTGTGGCACGGGGGCGGGGTGTGATGTTGTCTGGCGCGGTGTGGCACGGGGGCGGGGTGTGATGTTGTCTGGCGCGGTGCGGCACGGGGGCGGGGTGTGATGTTTTCTGGCGCGGTGTGGCACGGCGCGGTGTGATGTTGTCTGGCGCGGTGTGGCACGGGGGCGGGGTGTGATGTTGTCTGGCGCGGTGTGGCACGGGGGCGGGGTGTGATGTTGTCTGGCGCGGTGTGGCACGGCGCGGTGTGATGTTGTCTGGCGCGGTGTGGCACGGGGGCGGGGTGTGATGTTGTCTGGCGCGGTGTGGCACGGCGCGGTGTGATGTTGTCTGGCACGGTGTGGCACGGGGGCGGGGTGTGATGTTGTCTGGCGCGGTGTGGCACGGGGGCGGGGTGTGATGTTGTCTGGCGCGGTGTGGCACGGCGGGGTGTGATGTTGTCTGGCGCGGTGTGGCACGGCGGGGTGTGATGTTGTCTGGCGCGGTGTGGCACGGGGGCGGGGTGTGATGTTGTCTGTCGCGGTGTGGCACGGCGGGGTGTGATGTTGTCTGGCGCGGTGTGGCACGGCGGGGTGTGATGTTGTCTGGCGCGGTGTGGCACGGCGGGGTGTGATGTTGTCTGGCGCGGTGTGGCACGGCGGGGTGTGATGTTGTCTGGCGCGGTGCGGCATGGCGGGGTGTGATGTTGCCTGGCGCGGTGTGGCACGGCGGGGTGTGATGTTGTCTGGCGCGGTGTGGCACGGGGGCGGGGTGTGATGTTGTCTGGCGCGGTGTGGCACGGGGGCGGGGTGTGATGTTGTCTGGCGCGGTGTGGCACGGGGGCGGGGTGTGATGTTGTCTGGCGCGGTGTGGCACGGCGGGGGTGTGATGTTGTCTGGCGCGGTGTGGCACGGGGGCGGGGTGTGATGTTGTCTGGCGCGGTGTGGCACGGGGGCGGGGTGTGATGTTGTCTGGCGCGGTGTGGCACGGGGGCGCGGTGTGATGTTGTCTGGCGCGGTGTGGCACGGGGGTGGAGTGTGATGTTGTCTGGCGCGGTGTGGCACGGGGGCGGGGTGTGATGTTGTCTGGCGCGGTGTGGCACGGCGGGGTGTGATGTTGTCTGGCGCGGTGTGGCACGGGGGGAGGGGTGTGATGTTGTCTGGCGCGGTGTGGCACGGGGGCGCGGTGTGATGTTGTCTGGCGCGGTGTGGCACGGGGGCGGGGTGTGATGTTGTCTGGCGCGGTGTGGCACGGGGGCGGGGTGATGTTGTCTGGCGCGGTGTGGCACGAGGGCGGGGTGTGATGTTGTCTGGCGCGGTGTGGCACGGCGGGGTGTGATGTTGTCTGGCGCGGTGCGGCACGGCGCGGTGTGTGATGTTGTCTGGCGCGGTGTGGCACGGCGGGGTGTGATGTTGTCTGGCGCGGTGTGGCACGGCGCGGTGTGATGTTGTCTGGCGCGGTGTGGCACGGGGGCGGGGTGTGATGTTGTCTGGCGCGGTGTGGCACGGGGGCGGGGTGTGATGTTGTCTGGCGCGGTGTGGCACGGCGCGGTGTGATGTTGTCTGGCGCGGTGTGGCACGGGGGCGGGGTGTGATGTTGTCTGGCGCGGTGTGGCACGGGGGCGGGGTGTGATGTTGTCTGGCGCGGTGTGGCACGGGGGCGGGGTGTGATGTTGTCTGGCGCGGTGCGGCACGGCGGGGTGTGATGTTGTCTGGCGCGGTGTGGCACGGCGGGGTGTGATGTTGTCTGGCGCGGTGTGGCACGGGGGCGGGGTGTGATGTTGTCTGGCGCGGTGTGGCACGGGGGCGGGGTGTGATGTTGTCTGGCGCGGTGTGGCACGGCGGGGTGTGATGTTGTCTGGCGCGGTGTGGCACGGCGGGGTGTGATGTTGTCTGGCGCGGTGTGGCACGGGGGCGGGGTGTGATGTTGTCTGGCGCGGTGTGGCGCGGCGGGTGTGATGTTGTCTGGCGCGGTGTGGCACGGGGGCGGGGTGTGATGTTGTCTGGCGCGGTGTGGCACGGGGGCGGGGTGTGATGTTGCCTGGCGCGGCGGTGCGCGGCGGGTGACCGGCAGGTGACTGAGACCTGGGGCCGGCGGCGCTGACAGCCGATACAACAGAGCAGCGCCTCACGACGCACACCGCCTGCGGATCTGAGAGGAAGATACCCAGCCGTCGGCCGGTCGGCACAAAGCACAGCCGACGGCTGATCAGTGAGCCCGAGGGGCTCTCACTGCCACTTAACTCAGCTAACATACTCCATTTTTAGACTCTACTCTTGGACTTAACTATCTAATTCATTACTTTCCAACTCAATTATGAGACTCCACTCACCGATCACCTCTCAGACAGAGAACCCTGCTACTCAGCTCAACTGCTCAGCTCTCCTACACACAGCTCTGCGACTCGACTCCCGGAACCCGACACTTTTCGGACTCATTGACTCAACACTCCGAGTTCCGACTCAAGCCTTCCTGTGAACCGCCTATTATAATTAATAATTCACTGTGGAGCTCTCCTTATTGAACACGCCGATGGAGCTCCCCGATTGAACTCCTGTAGTAAACCCCGTGACTCACTTTCCTAACGAAAGCTCTTATATGACGATTGCCTTTGGAACTTCCTATGGTACTTGGCACGACAGAGGAGCCGCATTACACCCTGATTAAACTCGTCAACAGGATGAATGCCTCGATGAATATTCACCACAAAAACTTCCAACCAATAGGACCTAACCGATGCAACATTGATTAAATACAATAAGACCGAGTAGTTTGCCGGCAGAACTGGCCAAATTGATGACAGTTCCCGATGGAGCTTCCATCCGGAAATCCCAGTCCAGACCCCTCGCTGGCTCTCTCCGATGGAACCCGTCGTCAGAGCTGCTCGACGAGTCCCTCGGCGGAGCGGTATCGAGACAGCTGAAACGATTGCTCGATGGCACGGCTACGGCTCCGAAGCGACGACTCCCCGCGGCGGCACGGTACAGATGACTCGGCGGCACCGGAGCTATGACTCTAGGAGGCACGGGAGCTATGTCTCGATGGCACGAGATATATGTCTCGGTGGCACGGGAGCTATGTCTCGATGGCACGAGAGCTATGTCTCGGTGGCACGGGAGCTATGTCTCGATGGCACGAGAGCTATGTCTCGGTGGCACGGGAGCTATGGTCCGGTGGCACGGGAGCTATGGTCCTGTGGCACGGGAGCTATGGTCCGGTGGCACGGGAGCTATGGTCCGGTGGCACGGGAGCTATGGTCCGATGGCACGGGAGCTATGGTCCGGTGGCACGGGAGCTGTGGTCCGGTGGCACGGGAGCTATGGTTCGGTGGCACGGGAGCTATGGTTCGGTGGCACAGGAATGGTACTCTCGGTGGTACAGGAATGGTACTCTCGGTGGTACAGGAATGGCACTCTCGGTGGCACAGGAATGGTACTCTCGGTGGTACAGGAATGGTACTCTCGGTGGTACAGGAATGGTACTCTCGGTGGTACAGGAATGGTACTCTCGGTGGTACAGGAATGGTACTCTCGGTGGCACAGGAATGGTACTCTCGGTGGCACAGGAATGGTACTCTCGGTGGTACAGGAATGGTACTCTCGGTGGCATGTGGAAGACTCTGAGGTGACAGGGTTCGTAGCGAACACAAACACTAATCGATCACGGCAATGCGCATTAATCACCTCTGTTTGTTCGATACTGACAGACTAACCGAAGGCGATAGTTGCTAAAGAATGTTCATGCCAAAGATGATTTGTGGGGCGATAACATACAAATGCTGCTTGTCAAGGTTGATGGGTTTCTTACATGTTTAGTAACTGATTACAAATGTCGTTTGATATATTTGAGAGGTACTGTTTCGGGAAATTTACATTCTCATCTTTACCCAGGGAAGCTATCATTGTGGCTTAATTTAACGTACCTCCCATCACAAGCGTACGCTATCACAATCTCTATTTCACAAATGATTTTTCCTGCCAGAGGGCGAATACTCCTTAAGCTAACACTGGCGACTTGGAGGTTCAGAATCCGGCGAAACTTTGCTGACACAACTACTTACTTTTGTGTGTGCTCGTTTGATGCTGACGTAAGCCGCAGCGAGCGGTGGCCCGAAGGCTAAGGGATGACTTTGCGTTATGACTCTCTTTGACTCGCTGTTATGACTCGATGCGACTCGGTGATATAATTCAGTGCTATAACTCGGTGTTGTGTATGACTCTATGACTCTGTGTGACTCGGTGTGACTCGATGCTGTATGACTCTGTGCTATGACTCGGCGTCACTCTGACTATACCCTCTTGTCTCAGACTCCACCCACATCGTGGACTGCCAGCTGAAGCTGATCCTGGGTCTGATATGGACGCTCATCCTGCACTACAGCATCTCCATGCCCATGTGGGAGGGCGACAACGGTCTGGACGAGGACGACGACCGGCCAGAGCCCACACCGAAAGTCAGGTGAGGCACGGCGAGCTGAATAACACCGACAGTGGCTGTGTTGTTCAGTCAATATACACAGACAGTTCACATTGCCATTCAGCACAAAATTATACGTTTATGATGATAGTTGGTCGGTGCATTTTTTCTGTTTGATTGCAAGTTGAAATGTGGAAGAGAAAGTGGTTGTTACTTGTCTCGTTTCAGTCATTGTTGTATCTGCTGTCCACACCTGAGTGGTTGCCCGTTTTCCCGTTCAGCCGCCGTTGTCCGCATGCAGCTAGCTGTAATCACGTTCTCCCGTGTCGTGTTCAGGTTGATGAACTGGGTCGGCTCCAAGATGCCCGGTCTGCCGGTGAAAAACTTCACCTCCGACTGGAAGGATGGCCGGGCGATAGGAGCGCTGGTGGACGGCGTGGCACCAGGTCCGTGCTGTGGCCACAAGTGGAACTATCTGTCTTCTGGTCTAAATAATGCAGTGACAGAGGCCATACAATACAGACAAAGCTGCGTGCTCGCTATAACCATCAATATATTTGTCAATGTTCGCCCAATGCGTAGTTGTGCCACGATATTCGACAATCACAACGAGCGCTATGTCTTTGACATTGCCGACACACCAACGTTATCAAACCAGAACCCAATCAGTCGATATGATGCAAATGAAAAACAATTCGTCTTTGTTGTGATGAGTGGTTCACCGTAGAAGAACACGTCCGATATGTGTTGATTGCAAGTTGTGTTCTGGGCTGGGTGACCCACTAGCTTTGTCACTATGTTTCTGTTATCAGGTCTTTGTCCTGACTGGTCTGCCTGGCGGTCTGAGGACGCCCTGAAGAACGCCTCCGAGGCCATGGGACTGGCCGATGACTGGCTCAACGTGCCACAGGTCAGTCGCTAGTCTGTAGATAATGTCCCGCTGTTTTCAGTCAGTTTCTTGCGAGGTGTAGACCATCAAGCAGTGCGGTCCTTCAACCTATCGCGTCAGTTACTTCCAATGAACAGTCTACCTCACTCAAACTGACACAAATGGTATGAAGGCCAGCAGGATGAAATGCACCGTTCCTGTCTGTTTCTTCAGTGTCCACACACAGTCCACACACTTCTAGAGAGTAGGTGCACATAACACAGTGTCCACTGCCCATCCCTCCTCCACACGGAGGACACGGTGTCAATGTGTCCGTTCACCTCGACAGTGTCAGTCTGCCTCTACATTGGGATAGTTACACTGTGGTACACTGTGGTACTGTGGTACACTGTGGTACCCACACACAGCTCGTCAGTGCGTTCCTTCAGTGTCGCTGCTGCGCGTGTTGGCCGTGTTAAGCCCAGGGTACACTATGTGGGATTTCCTGAAAATCATGCGTGTGTTATTCGTGTTGTCGGGATTTGCGTGACAGAGCAAGTTCAGCTGATAGTAAATGCATTGGGTGAGCTACACTGGCACATCACGCAGATCCCGGATGAAACGTCAAGGATATTCCGCAGACACGTCACGGACGGAACGATGAAACGTTCAAAATTCTGAACTTGTCGGGTTTTCCGAGATTGCGAGTTGCAGTTTTTAAAAAATAATTTTGCTTGGTTTCGCGTATTGTAGTCTATACTAGACCTAAACTTGAATTATTTGTGCTGATTATCGTGGCGGAAGATGAATGAAGAAGCGTTTGAGCAAATTGTGAGTGTTGAAACTTGTGTTGAAGCTGGTAGATATTTATGCAGTGGTTTATCGATTACAAAAATGCAGTCGTTTATCCATTTCTTTGCGTGATTTGCTTGACCGGCAGATCCCGGACGTCAAGGAAGTTCTGCAAACACGGAGAACACGCGCGTGATTTACTTGACAAATCGCGCATAGTGTAGCCTGGGCTTTACACTGTGGTACCCACACACAGCTCGTCAGAGTGCGTTCCTTCAGTGTCGCAGCTGTGCGTGTTGGCCGTGTTCCGCTGAGTCATCCCTCAGAGCTCCGGGCCACGAGGTTGAAACTGGTCGTGACTGGCGGCAGAGACTTCGCTGGGCTTCTGTTTGCTGAGCCGGCACACAGACACCGTCCGATGGCAGAGGCGGATCCAGGAGCCTGATAATGGGGAGCTCTATGCAGTGCAGACATAGCTTTATCTCAGGGCCGGAGCCACGTGACCCGGAGATGGGGAGGTAACATGTCACGCAGGAAACTCTTCATTACAGGGATGAGATAAACAGGAAATACTGGAGAGTTCAGCGTTTGTAAAGGGCGGGAGGTCGACTTTCGTAACGGAGGTTTAATTTTACCGTCACGCCGCTACAGGCTGGTCACAGGGCGGGCATCCTTCGTAACCGTGGCGGAGCTGCTGAAACATAATACGCTCACACCTCTGTCGTTGCGAACTGAGCAGTAGACTAGAGCCCTTCATGGGACACATTTTCAGCCCCCATCCCGTTCCAGCCCATTCAGCCAGACACAAACCCGTTCCAATCCGAATTCATAATTGATGGGGCTCCCATTCCCACCCGTTTCAGCATATTTCACTTTTTGTGTTGCTAAAAAATGATATGGTCTGTCCCAAACCCGTTCCAACCCGTTACATTTCCAAAACAAATTGCCCCATTCCCACCCATTTCCATCCCATTCCCATACGGGATTCCCATTCCATGAAGGGCTCTACAGTAGACTTCTTTGGAATGATTTTCAGTCGTCACGGACACTATTCAGGATGAGTCAATTTTAAGTCGCGACACGTCATATGCTCAGCTGAAGTTGAAGCCGCCGGTGCTCTGCATCCCCGTCACTCCGGTGGTATGCCCCTGCCTGAGCCCCAAAGTCACCCCTTCCCTCCGCCTCCCTGGCAGCTGATCCGGCCGGAGGACATGATTGACCCGAACGTGGACGAGCTGTCGATGATGACGTACCTCTCTCAGTACCCCAGCGCCAAGCTGAAGGCCGGCGCGCAGCTCCGCAGCAAGACCAGCCCCGACAGGTGAGTCAGTCACCCACTGTCTCACAGGTGAGTCAGTCAGGCTCTGTCCCACAGGAGAGTCAGACTCTGTCCCACAGGAGAGTCAGACTCTGTCCCACAGGAGAGTCAGACTCTGTCCCACAGGAGAGTCAGACTGTCCCACAGGAGAGTCAGACTCTGTCCCACAGGAGAGTCAGACTCTGTCACACAGGAGAGTCAGACTCTGTCCCACAGGAGAGTCAGACTCTGTCCCACAGGAGAGTCAGACTCTGTCCCACATGAGAGTCAGACTCTGTCCCACAGGAGAGTCAGACTCTGTCCCACAGGAGAGTCGGACTCTGTCCCACAGGAGAGTCAGACTCTGTCCCACAGGAGAGTCAGACTCTGTCCCACAGGAGAGTCAGACTCTGTCCCACAGGAGAGTCAGACTCTGTCCCACAGGAGAGACAGACTCTGTCCCACAGGAGAGTCAGGCCCTGTCTCACATGAGAGTCAGTGCCCTGTCTCACATGTGAGTCAGGCTCTGTCTCACAGGTGAGTCAGTCTGCCTCTGCATCACCCGAGACCGCTGAGAACGGCTTAAAGGGAATAGTTCACCTTTAACATGGGGTTTTGAACTGAGATGGCAGATTTGTAGAGCAGATCGAAAACGGATTGTGGTGCAAGAATTACCTCGCTACGCTAAGTAATTTCGACACAGGACTAGTGGGCCCCTTTTAGAAGAAGTTTCGGGCGCCCGAAACTTGTTTTGGGTCTTCAAAACGGTTGATTACGTTACAAGAAGCTTGCGTATATATGCCTAAAGTCCGTCGTTATTGTGTGCAATAGTTTCCATATCCAAACCATATGCATGACGTAAACATTGTCTTAAAGTTTTGTATGGCCATGAAGGAGAAAATAGAAACATGCCCATTTTTCGACGGATATCCATCTATCGTCCAAACAAATACTGTAATCGTTTTTTCCCCAGCTCGAAATACCCCTTATAGCCAAATTTCAAGACAACTTTCCAGGTGACCTATTCCCTTTAAGCCACTGGCGGATCCAGGCTCACAAAATGGGGGGGGGGGGGGGCTAATTTCACTGGTGGCCTTCCGGGTCCTGAGCCCCAGGGGCCTCCATATGACCTAAAAGGTACCCTCCCAAGAAGCTCCCAGGGGAGGCGGATTGCGGGGGCAGGGTACCCAAAATGCCCCCCAGTTGACAATCATGTGGGGCAAAAGAGTCATTCCCCCCCAGATTGACCAGGCTAAAATCTGGGGGGGGGGGCGACCCTTTTGCCCCCCAGGATTTTCGACTGGGGGCATTTTGGGTACCCTGGCCCCCGCAATCCGCCGCCCCTGCCACCCTCCTCCCATTTTTCCCTTTTACGGACTTGAGGCTGATCACATTGTTTTGGTAATCCACAGACCTTAATAGACCTTTTCAAATAACAAGAGTAATGCAAATTTATTACGAGCGAGCGCTTCGCGCTCGCTCGTCTTTCCGTGGTATATGGGACAAATCTGAATATGAGCGGCCCGACCCGACCCGACCCGACCCGGCCCGACCCGTGGCGACGCTTTTGAGAAGCTAATATCTCTGCAACCGCACGTCCGATTGACGAGCGGCCTTCTTTGCTGAACAGCCCCATCCAACCTACCCTGTTTGAGACCAGTGCCGACTGACGTGGATGACTACCACTGCGCGTGGCGCGTGCCGCGTGCCGCGTGGCGCGTGCCGCGTGGCGCGTGAGGGATGTTGGAAGATGTTTCCTCGCAATAACTCCACAACGGCTGAGCCGATTGTGTTCAAATTTGGTGTGTGGTTAGGGGCCCCTCAGCCGCCACTTTCCCACAAGTTATTGGCGGAGTGCCTCTGCACGTGCGCACGTGCACAGCCCTATTATATATTTCAGGAACGGCTGAGCCGATTGTGTTCAAATTTGGTGTGTGGTTAGGGCAGTGGCGGATCCAGGAGGGGGGGGGGGGGGGGGGGGGGCGTAGGGGCTGAAGCCCCCTGCCCTAGAAAACGGCGCCATTTTTTATAGGATTTGCCGGCGCCGAAGGCGCCGTAGCGTTTTCGGAAGGCCGCCAGGGCGCCCTTGCGTCTACCAACAGCATCGTAGCACTCTTGGAAGGCACCCTGGCACCCTCAGAAGACATCTTGCCGCCCTCACAACGCATTATGCCGCCCTCGGAAGGTACATCGCCGCCCTCGGAAGGCATTATGCCGCCCTCGGAAGGCACCATGCCGCCCCCGTCACCGAGGAATTATGCCGTCCTCAGGCCTGAAACCCCCTGCCTTAGAAAATCCTGGATCCGCCCCTGGGTTAGGGATCCCTCAGCCGCCACTTTTTCACAAGTCAGGGATGGGGTGCCTCTGCGCGTGCGCACGTGCGCACCCCTATTATATATCGCAGGAATGGCTGAGCTGATTGTGTTCAAATTTTGTGCGTGGTTAGGGATTTCTCAGCCGCCACTTTCCCACAAGTCAGGGGTGGGGTGCTTCTGCACGTGCGCACGTGCGCACCCTTTTTGTATCTCATAAACTACCTGCCCGATGGAGTTGAAATCCACCATACATTTTCTTCGCGCTCGCTCGTTCATCGCCAACTCTGGCGTCTTACTGGTTTTTAATATCGTATGAACACTAGTGACTTCTCCTGGCCATGCTAACTGCTAAGTAACGCTCACTACAACACCCTTTCCGCCTTGTGATGCGGAATACGACCACGCAGCAAAGCTCGATTATTTGTACTATCGTACTATCAAACGTGTTTCTAATTTCTCGCTATGCTATTCTTAAGTGTACAAACTACGGACGTGTCAATTAAAGGAAATAGTTCACCTTCAACATTAGTTTTAAACTGAGATAGCAGTTTTGTAGCCCGTGTTGGGAAACCCCTATCTGCAAGTTTTCTTGACTGAAAAGACTCCCCAGCCGAATATATTTGAGTTTTTGGCGAAGGAATGCGGTGCTGGCGAAAGAATGTTGTACTGTTTCTAGACCGGGCAGAGGCTATACCATCAGCCAATCAGCTTGCAGCTGGTGCTAGCAAGCGATCGCCGGCCGCCGGTTGGCACATCTCCAATGCGAGTCTATCTTTACGCGATTACTTTCGAATCTGATTGGCTGAACCATTGTTTACATTCGCGTGACGTCAGGACTCTGACTCAGAGAGTATGCATATAGTTTTGATAAACAATACAAATTTACGGCCTTCTGTCCTGAATCGGCGAGATATAAGGCCATTTTGGACAATATAAAATAAATTGTATTAAAAAATATAATCAAATCGTGTTGGGTAAAATTTTTCCAAGGTGCACTATTTCCTTTAAGTGCAAAAGTAAAATTGATGGATATTTGCCTCCAAATATCTCAACTTTTGTCATTTTACATGCTATTTTATATAAAAATAAATTATTCGCTAATCACTTTTGACTGAATAAAGCTAGAAGGGCACAGTAAACGTCATTTTTGTATCATCAAGATGCATTGAATGCTGTGCAGCATGTCTCTTTCTGACATTTGATGACCTTGACCAAAGGTCAAGGTCACGACGCAAGTTCACCTTTCCAAATTTGACATACACGGCGATGTTATATATCTTTGAACTTCTCTTGAAGATAGGATCTCATTGGTATTCAAATAGTTGCTCGATCGTTGATGATTTTAAAGCAAACTGGGACATTTTCGGGCTTTGTTTAAACCGAGAAGGAAGTTATGAAGTTGCTATTCGACATTCATATTCAAATAAATTCCAAAGTTGTTATTGACGATCAGGCGTTATTAAAGCACAATTAAATTCCTCGTATGGTGACCAAGTGTCTTCTCTCAGGAGGCAAAGAACATTTTTGATATCATCCTTACTTTTTAAGATGTTTGGTATTGCGCCGCCTTTCACCCTAAATCAGGCGATTTCCCGAGATTTAACATTGGAAATAAACCAATATTTTTACCTTAAAATGTCTCGAGCTGCGTCGGCGGTGGTTTCAGGTCTCTGGCAATAGTGTAGAATGCTAGAACATTGCATAATCTAACAGGATCCAGAGAACATATTTGTTACTCCTTACAGTTGTTCTGCTAGACTTCGAAATGTGCAGTTTTATACCGAAAACCCAATGGCAGCAGGCCCTGACGGGCGCTCCGCCGCCGGGCGCTAGTTCCGCGAAGGGCACACCATGGCAACAAGACAAGTTTTAACATATATAACATCGCCACATAGTCCACAATTGGAAACCTAACCTTGAACCTTGACATTGACCTTAGGTGACGGTCACCAAATGTTAGAATGAGGTCATACTGCATACCAGTAAAACGCCTTTTGGGCGATGACCGAGCGGGCACCCACTGGTAAAGCTAAAACAGGTTTGAAATATGAAACAGTACGGGAGCACACGTGGTAGTAACCCATAGTTCTTTTAGTCCTTTTAGTCCCCCATGCAAATTGCTAGGCCTCCATGCATGCCAACATGAAAATTAAGTTTGATTAAATTGTACATGATCTCCTTTCTCGAATCCGCCAAAAGGGAGTACGTCCTGAGCGCTGCATGCTTCAGAGTATTAACCCCGCATTGACTGGGGTCTCAGCAGAACGCCATTGCCGGGGGGGGGGGGGGGGCGTTAAACGCCCCCTGGTCATCTTCCGAACCAATGATCGCAGCGAGACGCGCAAGGCGGTAATCGAAATCTCGCAATGAGTCGAATATAAAGCATGCTCAAAAATGTCAAAGTGAGGTCAAATGTCAGGTCACGGTCAGGTCAAAGATCAAAATCGGCGTATTTGAGTTTATGGGCCATACTTTCCATCCAAAGCCTTCGATTGCGACCAGTTTCACCCAAAGTGCTGCCAAAGGTATGATACATATCCCGCATGAGCTAAAGTGAGATTGTTGGCCAAGGTCAAGGTCAAGATCAGGTCACAAAAGGTCACTATCCTCAAAATATCTACGGAAGTCATGCAACACATGTTTTATGAGTTATTTTCCACGTATAATTAGATAGTGATAGTCATTTTACCACCTGACTTCATTTACGTGAAGTAAATGTCAATTTCAGGTCAAGTTCAGGTCACCGAAGGTCAACATTTTGAATTGTTAAATCTAAACACAGAAGGCATGTTGTCTCTACCAGTTTTGTCTCAAAAATACAGTGGTGGCATTTATTTGTCTGTATCTAGTCAATAAAAGCAAAAAAACGCAATTTTAAAATATGACGTCATGAGTTACCCATACTTTAGATGTCATAAGTCAGTCAAAAATGGAGATATAAGTTTTAAATTTGGTATGGTAGTTGATTAGGTATGGTTTTCTGACATATCGTCCGGTTTTTTGAATATTTTTTATTTTTATTTTGTGATAATTCCCCCCCCATTTTTTTTTGGGGGGGGGGGGGGGGTAAAAAACTAAATTTTTCACAAATCCGAGATAGCCAGTTTGTAGCCGTGGCCATTTGCTATCTTTTGGTGTTTTTAGATTGCATTTTGCTTCAAATGTGGCATTTGTACGGCTTGGCAAAATTTGGCTGATTTTGGTGTAAAACTCGTGTGTAGTGACGTCACTAAATTCTCGAGAAAAATGGACGAAATTTCTTCATTTTTGCACACAAGACGTAAACATGATTTATAAGAAGGTACCCAAAGTTTGATGTCGATAGCGCTATTAGTTTGCAGCTAATACGAAATTTCGTCAGGGGGGGGGGGGGGCGTTAAACGCTCCCTTAGTCACTGGCGGGTTAAAAACAAATGCTTAGATAAATCAAGTCATTTTTGATCAATAATTATTTTTCTTCATTTCGACGTCTGCGGGTGTCACGCGCTGTGCTACCATCCCTATCAGAACGCACCATAACAACATCAAAATTGATTTAATGGTCTTATCCAATGGTGAAACCCCGATCTCAATCGGAGCAGTGGTTGCAAAGTTGTTAGCTTCCGAAAAAGCGTCTGTATGGCCGGCCAGGCCGGCCCGGGTCGGGCCGGGTCGGGCCGGGTCGGGCCGGATCGGGCCGGGTCGGGCCGGGTCGGGCCGGGTCGGGTCGGGCCGGGCCGGGTCAAATGTACATTTGTCTAGTAAGTTGACGAGAAACCTCACGGGCGCTTCGCGCCCGCTCGGTAATCATTCAACGTGTCTTGACGAAAATATCAAGATGGTGTCCATTTTACCTTTTTATCTTTATTCAGTCAAAAGTTATTGGGGAATACCATCTTTCACAAAAAGAACATAAAATGCCAAAATTTTGCATATTTGAAGACAAATAACCGTCAATTTTATTTTAATGTTTGAACGACACTTCTTTACACTCAACAATAATAAAGTCAAAAATAGGAAATACATTTGGCTTGGGCATCCAACAAAAAATCAAAATTTTCCAAATTACTAGCTTTGAAATTTATGGTCAAGGTCATCAAATGTCAGAAAGAGGTCATGCTGCAAAGCATTAAACTCGTCTTGATGAGAACAGAAAAATGACGTTTACCGTACCATTCTAGTTGTATTCAGTAAAAAGTTATTTGTGAATAACATTTAAAAAAAAAAAATAGCATGTAAAATGACACAATTTGAGATATTTGGAGGCAAATATCCCTCAATTGTATTTTTCACTTAATTGACACGTCCTTACACGTAAGAAAAACAGCGAAAAAATATAAATACGTTTGAGAAAAGGTATCCAAAAAGTTGTAAAATTTCGAAAACTTACTAAATTTGGAAATTTTCGAGAATGAAAAAATAAACATCACTATGTCATAGAACACTAATTGCCATTCTAATGACATATAATACATCTATATTGCTTCATAAATTCCCCGCCATATGGGCTGACAAAGATTGACCTGCACCGTGACCTTATACAAATGCCCGAGGCAATATCTCCGGAACCAACGTTTGCATTGCAATACAACTTCCACAGCTCGCTTTAGTGCCCCAGGTTACCCCATATACTATTTTTGGTCAAAATCGGTGACATGACGGTGTCATTTTGCACTTTGTTTTTGTCGATTTGTCGTGGAATGCCCCGGCTACAAAAATAACATTTTTTTTCTGAACCTAATTACCCTACTTAATACTAGTAGACATATTCCACACAGAATAGGTACATACCTACCTATACAAGGAAATTCACTCACGCGCTCTTCTACCACCCAGCAGGCAGCAGGAGACCAAAGGCTGCGAAGCTGCGTGTAAAATTATAACTTACTTTGGTTGTGAATCACTCCAAAACAGCGTTAGACGCGCCACTTTCCCTATCCCTACTGCTACGAAAATGCTACCAAATAGAGGAAACACGAATGAGGCAACAAAAAACATTATTTCGCAAGAAGTTTTTTTTTTGCAGGCAGTACCCATTTTTCATTGCCAGTTTCAGCGGATTTTGAGGGGGGCTAATTTCTATTGCCACCCCTGTCGAGCTTGGAATGGGGGGGGGGGGGGGGGGGCTTTTGCCCCTGCCGCCCCCTAGATCCGCCAGGGCTTTAAGCAGTTTATGGAATCAGTTCTGACTGATCAACTGCTCTGCTCTTGATGTCGTCAAATTTACTTCCTCAAAACGGCTGTGAAAAAAAAATGGGCGAACCTTGGCCGGTTGTTCGATATGTGGGCCAGCGATGTGGAGATTAGAGTGTTAGGCGACGGCATGACGATGTTACACGCCAGCATGCTTACCGAGTGCGACACGGCGCGAGCAGTCTGAGAGCACGGCGCTGGTCCACCACCAGTCTGAGAGCACGGCGCTGGTCCACCACAGTCT